>CAUYQV010194617.1:0-29553 GCA_963574575.1 Galagoides demidoff | reverse complement strand
AGAGCTATAGATTAGTTTCATAAAAGGGTTGTGTACATTGAATACTTTTTCTTCCATTCCTGAGATACTTTGCTAAGAAGAACATTTTCCAGTTCCATCCATGTAAACATGAAGGAGGTAAAGTCTCCATTTTTCTTTAGGAAGACTTATAAACTTTACATTTATTAATGTTTGCAACTGTGCCTAGACCATTGTTAAGTATTCGTGATAGAGGCCAGCTAGTTGTTTTACAAACTATTTCTTTTGTCCTCTAGAATGTAAATCTAAATTACCTTTTCCAGACTTCCTTTCAGTTAGGTGTGTCTAAGGACTACAAACAAAATGGGCAGAAGTAATGTATAGCCTGGACAGGGCTAGCCAGTGAAAATCTCCTGGATGATTTTCCATTCTCTTTCTCCATCTGTTAGCTGGGGATACACAATCCAGCAGAGGATCCCAAGGTCCTGGGATTGGTAGATCTACAAGTGGAAACATCCTGGGTTCTGACTCTACATGAAGGCTGCCTGCCGAATCCCCACACTGAAAATTGTTTGAGTAAATAAAACTCTACTTTATTAAGCTACTGAGGTTTCAGGGTTGTTTGTTAGAGCAATAATCAATGACATACTAGAAAGTATTTAAGGACCAGGGCTCTGAAAAAACAAGCCTGGCCTGTGAAAATAGGGTATAGGGTTTGCCGATTTCCATGGTGTAAATATGCCCACCATGGCTAATTTCAAGTTGCCAACGTGACATTGCTGAATGTGGAGATGCCAAAAGATGTGCATAATCACTTCTTACGAGCCAGAGAGAGCCAATGCAGGACACAATACTTGACCTGATCATTTCCTGAGTGATATTGTACTCAATAAATATTAGTAATTCATGTCATGTAGCAATTATATAAATTAAGTATTACAGTAAATCTTAAACAGGTAATAACTAATGGAATATAAGGGATGTTTTTGGTTGTTGTTGGGGTTTTTTATTTGTTTTTACTTATTGACTGAAAAGGGAAGTCTTTGCCTTATCATAACCTGAATTACTATTTTGGTTCATTGATGTTCTTTATATTTGTCTGTTTTTCCACATCATATTGATATTATGAAATAAAACATTGAAAGGGAGGATTCAAGTTTTGTCCTATATATTCTGACCCCTTAGACTACATGAAATGTAATTTTCTCATATTTATTTCTCATGTATATTTCTTCTGGATATAAGTCCAAAAATAACTAAAAAGTCCAATGCAAATAATTGAAGACTGAAGTTTTAAGACATGAAAACAATCAGCCGCCACTTGGCTCTCCTTTGGGATTAACTTCAGGCTTTCTTCTTTGACTTATCCCTCCTTCTGGAAAAAAGTGTTGGTAAAATAGAAATACATACAAGTTTATCTATGACATCTTCTCCACTGGTGCAAAGGCTCTGGTTAGCAAGTAGATCTTCCCAATTTATCCTTTCATGGGTTTAAATAGGAAATTGTCCATTTGGATTTATGTATTATTTTATATTTATAAAATGTGATTTTCATAATGTTCAAAGGCTGATTTTGTTAAGTTGAAGAGAACACTCTCATCTATTTTGCACTTCTATGTTGGAAATGATCTGTATCAGTGGAATTTTTTTTTCATTTTTGGCAGCCAAGGATAATCCTTGAAAGAAAGCTGTTTAATCTTTGTTATGTAATTGTTCATTGACAATCTCTTGGCATCCAGCAAGCTTGTGATAGTTGTCTTTATGAAAACTTAGATGTATAGTTACAAAATAAACCTACAAACATAGTATATGAAAGGGATCCACTCTTTTTCACTAACACGCTTCATTTACACTGGCTGTCAGTGGGTTCCCAGAAGGGATGTATGAGTGTTAGAGAGCACAAAGCCTGCTGTGAGGTGAGTGAGACTGATCTCTGTGCAGTCTGGGCTCGAGCAGGGCCTACCTGTGTTCAGAAAAGGAGATGATAAACGCCTCAGGAACACCTACAATGACAGGCACTGTCCCATGTGTTTCCTCAGTCATTCCTGATAACTTTCTTAGGAGAGTGATGGCATTACTGCTATCTTATAAATAAAGAGACTGAGATGGGGGGAAAAAATTCATCACTTAAAGTTACCAATGTGACATTGCTGAGCAGGGATTTCAATACAGTTTTATTAGAACCAAAGCCCATTCTCTTTTATACCGTACCACTTTTCCTCTAAGGCAAAACAAAAACAAACAAAACAAAAAATGCCACCTCATTTAAAAAAATTTAATTACAAAGCAAAGAAATGCAAAATTGTTTGATTTAATAATCATTAGAAAAATAAGTTATGTATGGTCATATACATCGAAATATGCAAAGAGTTTTCTCACAGTTGGTACTTGAGAGAAACAAAACACTATTTTAAAAAATATGCCATCATTTTGATCAGATCAATTCTTTAATTTAAAAAGTATTCTTTACTTTATAGCGTCTTTATAATAGAGTTTCTTTACGTAACTAAATCTTTCAGTGTGTTGAAAATACTATCGTTAACTGGATACAGTAGTTCATGCCCATATTTCTTGCACTTCGGGGAGATTGAGGCAAGAAGATTGCTTAAGGCCAGGAATTCCAGACCAGCTTAAACAACATGGAGACACCTTCTTCACAGAAAATTATAAAAATAAATAAGCCAGGTGCATAGTAACATCCTTGTAGTACCAGTGATTTAGGAGGCTGATACAGGACCAAAGAGTTGAGGTTGTGGTAAGCTATGATCATGCAAGACCCTGTCTCAGGAAAAAAAAAATGCTATTGTTGACACAATGTTTGATGACTAGTTTCATGATCTATTTCATCTGTCAAGAGCATCATTATATGTATGCACCCATGAACATGAAATCACTTTATTAGTCAGAAGAGTACAACACTAATAGGCAATTTATGAATGTCATTTATGATCAATTGTAAGAGCAGCTAAGAAACCGAAAGCTGAGAGTTCATAGATATTTTTCAGTCAAAAGGGAAGTGCTGGGCTTGTATTTGAAGCCAAATATGTCCAATACCAGAGCCCTTTCATTGTATCCTAATTCATTTCCCAAATACATCAGTATTACAATCATTTTTATAATCTTCCCAACATACATGTTGCCATTGCCCTGTTACCTAATGATGCCAGCAATAAATACTCTTTGTCTTCATGTTCCAGCTCTAGTTCTTCTCCTCGAAGATGCCCTGTGTTCCTGCCACTCTTCTCTACAGCCCATCTTTCCTTTACATCTGTCTCCTCCACACAGCCTGCCTTGAATACCAAGAAACCCTCATTGTCTGCACTCCCTTGATCCTGTCATACCCAAAGATTAGTTTCAATTTAAATGATTGCTAGTCACATTTATTATTTATAATGAAGTATATTTCTAAATATTATGTATATACATATGCTACATAGAAAGTCCTCTGCATCCTCTATAGTGAATGAAGCATACAACACATGGGAGGCCAAGAGGGATTGTATTTACTCAGATGATCGTTCAACAAATGTTGAAGTAAATATGGTCTAATCATTAGTGAATAGTCTTAGTTGTGAAATCCTCAAAAGCATAGCACTCAATGCCAACAGTATTAATTTAGTCATTGGTTCAAATGATGATTGAATGTCAGTGATGTGCCCACCAGTAAGCAAAGATGCCACTATGTGTAAGGCATAAGTAAGTTGGAGAACTCCAGGCCTTTATAACACAGTAGGCAAAATAAAATGCAGGCCTGAACCAAGAGGGTGGAGAAGGGGACATGGACATGGGGAATTTCCAAGGCCTAACCAAATGTTCAGAGTGCAGGGCAGAAAGCAGCTTAGGATAACCCTGAAGTTTTCATTCTGAGATTCTAGACTAAGCTAAGCTAATGATGAGGTGGTACACTGGGGAATACAGATGAAAAAGCAGCATTAATGATATTGACCATTAGTTTGACTTAGGAAATACTGAGAACAGATCCTGAGAGTATCCAGGTAGACTTAGACGTCCCTGATGCATATGGATACAAAAGGTCTTCAGAGAGGCAGGCCTGAAGACAGAGGCTTGAAGTCATCAATATATAGTTAATGGTTCAAACTGTACATGTGGATGAGATTGTGCAGAAAGAGTATGCAGTACAAAAGAGAAGGGGGTCAGGTAAGGGACCCAAGAGAACACCAATATTTAAGGGACAGGTGAAGAAAGAATTGACAGAAAGAGATGAAGGAGGAATTTTAAGAAGCAATAATATCAGAAACAGGAGAAAGCTGTGTTCCTAGATATGCGTCTTTCTTATTCAACTCAATGGATATTTAAAACGTTTTTCATTCTTCCCAAAAGGGACACCACATCTGTACACCTCCAAGGTACCATTATGTAGCATGCGAGGTGAATGGCCCCTCCGGAAGTCTTACAGCTCCAAGATGGAGGGATTCCCCCGGTTCACTTGCCATTCAGCGTCCGGCTCACACATAAGCATTTGTCCCAATCCACAGTCAGCATTAAGAACAGGCTTTCTGCCCCCTCTTCTCTTCCACTATCACCTCAAACTCGACATCCACCTTAACCCCAGGGTTTCTTTGGGTCCTCTGCACATCATGGATGCCAACTACTCCATTAATGCTATCCCAATGACCCTGTGAGGCCCCCACGTGGTTTGTATGGATATATTTATTGAAACAGTTGAAAATGAGATACCAGTATACCCTTAACAGTCATTTCCACAAAGTTTCTTTGTCAATCCATTTGGGATTTCCGTGACTGTGGGATACTCATCTACTATAATGATAAAGTGTTTAAAAGTATCATCAAATAGAGAGCTCTGTACGTGCTCTGTATGAAAAGATGTTCCCTTAAAGATGCAGCTCTTAATGCACAGTGTAAAATGCTTGTAGCTTTTATTATGTCTTAGATGGGAAACATGTTTTACTGCATACCAGAGTAGCAGACGTCAACTCACTTTTCAAATTGGGAACAGCTTTTCATTTTGTTCTGTTCGACAATTTCTGGGTCCTAATTCAACCCTTCCCTCGCTTCTTCCTACCTCCCACTCCCACGACTTTGCCTTTGCTCTGGCAAAACAGTGTCCCAGGCTGGTTCTTCAAGTGGCAAGGACAATTGCTCAAGGTGGAAGGAGGAAGGTTTTGGAGACAGGAATCTGCTATGCTCTCTCTCCTTTCATACGCTAAGAATAAATGAGGGGAACTGGAAGGTGAAATATTTACTACCTCGACATTGCTGATTGAACACAATCCACAGGAAACCCAGATGTCCAGAGAGGGAAAATCATATGGCTGTACAGCCAAATTTTGATTTCTAGCCTCCTGTGTAAGTAAAAAAAAATGACCATCTGCGATTCTATTAAAACCCAGTGTGGAAGCATCTCCCATAATCCTCTTCCAAGTGCTACTTCTTTATTTTCTGATGACTAGTAAAACAAGCTCATTCCTTATAAAGTTTAAATATAATAGGGAGAGTTTAAATATGATTCCAGAGAGTAAGTAATTGATTTAAATGTTTTGAAGTATTAAACAGAAGTTGGTGGGTTTTACTCTTTGGAGGAAAAACTCAGATCTCATTTTATAATTGAACACAATCTTTAATCAAAATACTACTAATATATGTTAGATATAAAGCTGTTAGAGATGAAACACAGGCTGTAACACAGACAGTCATATTATATGGATTCTCTGCTGGTGAGAGAGATATTGTTGTTTTTGTTTTTCTTTAAAAGACAAAGGACTCTGAAATCAGGAGCTCTGAATTCTAATCTCAATCTGGACGAAGTCTGTAACTTTCTATAACCCATGCAAATTTTCCCAAATGCAAAATAGGAATGATATATACCTTTTGCTCTGAAGAGCTATTACAAGCAGAAATGAGGTAATCAGTGTGAACATACATTAACCTCTTCAAACAAAGAACAGTGAAGAATTGTAAGACAGGAGAAAAAAGTTTGGAACAATGTAGGGTTTTTTTCCTTCAGCTTTTTCAGATAGTTTAAAATCAGTGATGCCCATTTAGAAAGCAAAATCACAGAAACATGCAGGAAAATTTGGAATCAATTTATTTAAAGACGTGTTCTTTGCAGATGTTGTTCATTAGGATACTTTTATTGACGTGTCCAGAAATCTTTCCTAGTAGTTCAGGCACGCGGGAGCTTTGAGCCCTATGAAGTATAGCAAATTGCAGATGAATTGGTCCAGAAGTGTAGGTTTGCTTTAAAAAAAAAAAATGCTTCGCAAAATAGAATATTATCAAGGGAGTGATTGGTGGGGGAAGGGAAGTATGTACCAACACTTAAAAGATCCTTGACCTTCTGGAATGCACATCTAAACTTCTGCAACAGTAGCCCAAAAGGACTGAAACGCAGGGTTCAAAATCCACTTTTAATAATGCCTGCTTTCTCCAAGGATCCCAAATCAAATGATCCAAGGATAATTAGCTTATAATAAGGTGATACTTGCTTTTAAAAATCTGTTTTCCTGAGCAGCCTTTGTACGGGTGCATCACACATTTTCTGAGTCTTGAGACAAATAAGAGTTTGCCAGGTGAACTTGGCAAAAGATGCAGAAGGGAAATGGCTAGTCTGTTAGATGGAAAAGCATATTCAAAGACACAGAGGCAGTGAACACAGAGCAGGTTTGGAAGGGCTAAAGCATTAATTTGTTTATTTATTTGCTGATTTATCCTTTATTCTGCAAACATACATTGAGTTGCTATATATGCCAGGTATCATGCTAAGTGGATAAAAAGATACATTGCTGGAATCAATCAATTGTCAGTACACATGGGGAAATGAACAGGTCAACAATTTGAATACAGTATGTGAAGATTTAGGCAGGGGTAGAAATGAGTCCTGAGGGAGCTCCGTGGTGGAGAGAAGAGAGGCTATGGGGGGGAGAGGAAGGGGATGGTGTCAGTATTAGCAAGATAAAACTTCCCAGGAAAACACAGCATCTGAACCCAGTCCTGCATAACAAAGAGAATATGGACATGAGGAAATTAGGATGAAAGGGCCCTCCAGTGGAGGAGCAATATGAGGAAATGGCCCGAAGCTAGAGACCATTTGGCAGGAGGCAAAAATTCCAAGTAGTCCTGACTGGAGCTTTGTGTGAGAAGGGGTAGAGGTGAAGGTGGTGGGGAGGAGAGGAGGCATGGAGATGAAGGAAAAAGACAAGTGGAAAAGGATAAAATCATGGAGAGGCTTGAATGTCATGCTCAGCTAAAGAATTTGCATTTGGGATTCCACTGGAAGGTCTGGCAGGGGAGTGTGATGATTGAATTAGATTTTCAGGAAGGTCATTCCCTGTAGGTGGGAAAGAGATGTCTGTGGAGAAGACCGAAGAAGATGGGTGCTCAGCTACACAGGCTACATGGAAGAGGAGAATGTTTGTGAGGCTAAAGCACCCACAGGACCTAGACCTGTGTCTGCCTCTGGCCTCCTTCTCTGAATCCCACAGGGCTGAGTCCACCATTCCCTGGGCAGACAATACTTACAGCCCCTGTTTCTGCCTGTTCATTTAATTTGAGCTCTCTGAAAAGAGGGATTGTCTCTTGGTCACTATGATGTTTCTGGAGCTTAATGTCTTCAAGGGAATTGAGTCAGAGTATATCACGGCTGGACAGAGTTCAGATTGCGCCATGGAAGGCCGGAACCTAACAGCAGGTGATCACAGCAGCCCACTGGAGAGAATTGATGAATGAATTGACAACCTTTACTGGCATTTCCATTTGGTAGTGAATAGTAAGAAGAGCAAAGGCTTTGAAGAAAGACTAAGTCTTGCTGCTATTTAATTCTGCTTAAGCGGAGGTAACAACTGCCTTTTGGGATTGTAATTTGATAATTAGGCATAATATATTACACTGTTATTATGTAGCCATCATAATAGAAAGTAAAAAAAAATTAAAAGGATGTGGCAGGGTTTTAGATGCTAAATACATTGTTGATTTTATTTATAAATAAATAATGAGGAAAAATGATAAATCTCTTTCTGTTTCTCATTTGGGCTCTCCTGAACCCTCTTCCCCCCCCCCCCCCCGTGTGCCCCTGCTTTTCCACCTGCTTCTCCCCAGCTGATGACCTGCCCCTGACTTCCTGAGCAATGGAAGCCACTGTAGACGAACTCATTTATCCTCCCACAGCCCAGACTGCTCGCCCGCCTGTGTCGGTGCCCACACTCTGTCCTCCTCCCAGCACCTTGGAAGAAGTGTGCTCGTTCCTGTCCAAGGGCGACACCCTGATCCATGTGTGGATTTCTTCTAATCACTACTTGGTTATTGGAGAGTTCTCTCCTGTAATTATTCTCTCTCTTTGACAACATCAATTTTTCTCTCCAGCATCATTCCCGTTATTTTACAATCATACTCAACATCACCGTCTTCATAAAAGCCCAAACTATCTTTCATCCCAAGTCCCTGTGGAGCTAACACCTCGTATCCGCTTCAGTTCTTGAAAGTTTTTCTTAACTGCTTTCTCCACATTCTTCCTCACCTCGTGCTCTGTCCTTAATCTCCTCTGATAGGGATCCTGTTCCGCCATACCACTGACGCTGCCTTCCTCAACTCACCACATGCCCTCAGAGCTGTCAAATCCAATTGTTCCTTCACAGTTTTTGTCTTACCTGACCTCCCAGAAACATTCAGAGTAAGTGAACTCTTTCTTGAAACCCTCTTCTCTCATTTCAGTGAAACTACTCTTTCCTGATTTTTCTCCTACTTCCTTCCTTGTTCCTTATCAGTGACCTTGGTCAGATTATTCTTCACCACAAAACATTTAAATGAAAAAATTCAATGCTAAGGGACAAGTTGTCTTCTTTATTTGAATTCAAGTGATTGTATCCAATCTGCAGTAGGATCTAATTCTAGGTGATTTCCTCCAGTCTACAGATGGCAAAATCGCACATTCAATTATGGCTTCCACACTTACATCTCCAGCAATGAACTCTGTCGATTGACTACCTGATATTTGTCCCTGAAGGTATAATAGGTATCTTAAAATTTGCATGTTAAAAAAATAAAGAACCCAGGAGGTGCCTATGGCTCAGTGAATAGGGTGCTGGCCCCATATACTGAGGGTGGTGGGTTCAAACCTGGCCCCGGCCAAACTGCAACAAAAAAATAGCCAGGCGCTGTGGTGGGCGCCTGTAGTCCCAGCTACCCAGGAGGCTGAGGCAAGAGAATTGCTTAAGCCCAGGAGTTGCAGGTTGCTGTGAGCCGTTGATGTCACAGCACTCTACTGAGGGCAACAAAGTGAGACTCTGTCTCTTAAAAAAAGAAAAAAAAAGAAGAGGGCTGGGGCAGTGAGGACAGGCCAAGGCCTGAAGTAGGCAAGGAGCACTGGCTGGGGTCGGGCTGAGGCTGGTAGGAGAAAGACCCGCCACCACTCCACAACCTGCAGGGGAATGGCATGGCCGTGAGGCAGACTAGGACCACCACGGGGAGCAGAGCCCACAGTGCCAGCCGGCCCCTATAAAAAAAAAAAAAAGAAAGAAAGAAAGAAGGAGAGAGAGAGAGAGAACCCTTTATTTCATCCTTATCATCTCAGAAAATGACCACACTTTAGTTAATATTTGTTTACCTTTCTCTTGCTCATCTCTGCAACAATTCCATGAACAGAGTCCATATATTTTTTACCTTTTCTCCATCCCCCACCACCACTGGCGTCCACACCCTCACCACCTCCCTCCTGGATCACGGTTCACAACCCCCCAAATATCTTCCCCTACTACTCTCACTCCCTCATAATCCCTTCTCTGTACAATTGCAGGAGAGATATTTTTAAGACTCAAATATGGCCCCAAGCTCTTAAAGTCCTCCAGGACTTTTCAATAACACTTAGGGTGAATCTCTCATCCTACAGGGTCTGGCCCTAGACCAACTTCTTCACCCTCTAGGACCACTTTCAACCTGAACCCGCACCCTAAGTCTCTTTCATTTCACCAGACACGCCAAGCTCAGTGCTCTCAACAGTGCCTCTGCACGGAACAATTTCTACATGACCCTGGCACAGCTGCCTCTTAGCCTAGATGTCACTCCCAGACAGTCCTTCAGGTTTTGCACCCATCTTCTAATAATTCTCTACAAAAGCCATCACTCTCCAATTGGTTCTGTGTTACTTGACTGTATGTCCATCTGCCCATTCTATCTCACCTAGAATATAATCTTCATTAGAACACAATTTTTGTCCATCCTTTTCAACCAGTACCCTCATCACATAGAATAGTTCTGGACACTAGTAGGACTCAAAAGATAAGCATTAAATGAGTCCCATGATCTCTTTATGGTGCCAGAATGGACCTTTGAGGTCACCCTATTCCGTTACCTTCATTTTGGAGATAAGGAAACTGAAGCCCAAAGAGGAATACTCAGAATCATTTGTTAGCATATCATTCCCATTGACCCAAATGAATCTTCTTTGTTTAAATTGATACTAGAGTCCTGAATGTAAAAAAAAAATCTCTTGCGCGCTATTTCTCTCTCCCTCTCTTTCAGTAAACCTCATTCCATTTTTTATGAGAATTCCTCATGAGACAGGTCAGATCTGCATTCTGGTCTCAGGAATGAACTCTGATGGGATGTGTATCTCCTAATAAATAATCCCCCATATCCTACAAAGTCCTATACAATAAAAAGCCCAGCTTCTGGAAGCTTTGGAAAACCATGGGCCTCAAAGTGGGTGGTTTCCATATTCACATAAAGAGGGGACTGATGCCAAATTTCTCTGGAATGATAGAAAAGACATGTGCCTGCTCGCTTCCTGTCCCCAGGACGTTAGCCATCAGAGGTGCAGCTTTTAGCTTTTGCTTCTTCCATCTTAAAACCAGACACGTTGTGTGGGCTGCCACCCACAGGGCACAATGCACCGGTATATGGCACACTTCCTAAGGGAAGGCCATAGCTACACCTCAGACTTTAACCTTACAAACTATGTAACCTAATTGTATGTGCCCCTCCTATTACTCTGAAGTTAAAAAAATTTAAAAAGACCAGACACGAGCCACCATGGCTGCATCCCAGACACATAAGGCTGTAGAATTTAGAAAGAGTCAAAAAGAAAGGTCTTGAATGTCAGCAGAAGATGTTGTAGCATTTGAAATTTCTTTCCTCTGAAGGCAGTGGTCCTCCATTTAAAATTTAAAGCAGGGAAGATGTGATCAGATCTATATTTCAAAAGGATAACTCTGGCTACATTTGTGGGGGATGGATTAAAAGAAGGTAACATTGACAAAAAGGAGACCAATTAGAATCAAGAGCTAGGTGGCCTGAAGTGAGGGAACGGCGATAGGTAAAGAGACAAGTGGACGGCTTGAGGTGTAACCGACAGATACAGCCATGTACCAGACACGATTAACAAGCTTGGTCACTATTTTCCTTGTTGCCAAATGTGACCATGGACCAATGTCAGGCCAGTGAAATGAAAGCAGCAGCAAACTGTGCAACTTCCAGTTGCCTTTCCAGGAATTCTTGGCCCGGGTTCCCTGACCCTTTCTGCTGTCTGTGATTTGGTAGCAGGGAAGGTAATCTTAGAAACCACATTTACAGGACTGGCAATGTCACTCTTATTTTCCTATCTTTACATGATAAGAAAACATGTTTCTATCTTATTTAAATCCCTCTCTCTGAGATTTCCTTGCAGCAGTATAGTCTGTATCCTAACTTATCTCCTCATTACTTCAACCCAGGCAGGAGAGAAGGAACATTTTGAAAGGAGTGGCAAAAAAGGGCTCATGCAAGAGCTTTAGAGGAATGTACACAGGTGTCAGCATCTAAGGACTCTACTTCTGATAACTACCATTGATAATTCCGTCAAAGGACATTGGAGTGGATGTCCATGAATTTTTGAGAGCTTAGTAACATTCATGTGCTTTGCTTCACTTGTATTATTTTAGCCTAAATAATGAACCAGAGGTGTACACGAAGACTATGAAAGGGCCATTCATTACACTCTTGTTTATATTACCCCAAAAGCCTTAAATTGACATATATCTCTAACCATATACAATGGAGTAATAAAATAAACAATAATATATTTTAAAAGGCAATACTCAGCACTCTGAGAATCATGATCTAACAGCAGTTCTCAACCTGTGGGTTGTGACCCACGGGAACTGTATTACACAGTTTGTGGCATGAGGAAGGTTGAGAACCACTAATCTAGAAAAATACAAAGTCATCATATTTCACTGTATAATATCAAACTATGTAAAAATAAACTATATAAAAATAATTTTGATTCATGTGTATTGATTATGCTAGAAGGAAACACATCAAATATATTCTTGGCATTGGCAGAAAGCAATTATTTTAAACAATCAACATTTCCCACTTTTACTTTCTGGGACTTTCACTCAATGACTCCGAGTTACTGAGGTTTTTGCCTTTTAAACATGGGCTTCCTCAGTTAAATCAACTGTAGTAATTCATTCAATAAATGTATTGAAAATCCTGGAGCTTCCCTGTTCAACACAATGGTCATTAGCCACTTGTGGCTATTCAAACCTGAGTTTCAGCTTAATTAAAATTAAATAAAGCAGTTCAATTAAAAAAAATTAGCTCATGTACACTACTTACATGTTGAATGCTGAATAGCCACATGTGGCCAGTGGCTACCACTGCAGTCAGCACCAATAAAAAAGTGTTCACATCACTGTAGAACATTCTCCTGGACTCCACTGAGCTAGAATTTTCCAAACCCTGGCCTATGTGCTAGGGGTTCAGCAAGGAATACAATATAGTTCTGTCCTCAAGATTTTCTTGATCTAGTGGGAAAGACATGCAAACAAAAGTACAATAGTGTGTGACACTGGGGCATGCTCTGCTCCACGATGAAGGGCCTGGTTGGACACAGGACCCAGTGCTGTCCCCAATGCCTACAGATTTAGGACTCCTGGCCAGAGCCTCCTGCCTCTAGGAATCAATGTCACAGTATAATCACCATGTTAATTAACTAAATGATAATTAACCATGACCCTCAGGGAATGACTTGCATTCTGGAAAATTAATCTCATCATTCATTCAGCTAATGTGTATAAAATGCCTGCGGTATACCAAGCATGTTATAATTAAGAGACATAGGACTGACATGGTGGTTCATACCTGTAGTCCTGGCACTTTGGAAGGCCAAAGCAGTGGATTGCTTGAGGCCAGGAGTTCAAGAGCAGCCTGAGCAACATAGCAAGGCCCCATCTCTACAAAAAAAAAAAAACAGAAAAATTAGCCAGGTATGGTGGTTTGCACCTGTAGTCCCAGCTACTCAAGAGGCTGAGATAGGTGGTTCACTGGACCCTAGGAATTTGAAGTTGCAGTGAGCTATGATAATAGCACTGCATGGCAGCCTGGGCAACAGAGCAAGACCCTGCCTCAAAAAAGAAGAAAAAGTGAAAGAGACAGAACAATGAGTAAAACAAAAAAAAAAAGTGGCCAAAACCTTTGCTCTCATAGAGATCACATTCTCAGGGTCTGGAGCAGACGGTAGATAAATAAACACATAAAATACCCAGCATGTCAGAAAGTGGTAAGTGCTTTGGATAAAAATGGAGTAGGGCAGGTGGGGAAAGGCTGAGGAACGCCCGGCTCAGGGGGACCTATGCATGCAGGGAGGTGAGTAGGATTTAGGTGGCTGGTCACAGAAGACCTCACTGATAAGGTGACAGTTACCCAGAGATCTAAAGAAGCAATTCTTCCTGGATCCTCAGTTCTAAAAGTCCTTTAGAAGTCCATGTGCTGTAGGAAACAATTTATTACCAGTATAGTCCTAATTTATAATTTCTATTACATTGCTGGGAACTGTAAGCAGTCTCCAAGCCTCAGTTTCCCCATCTTCAAATAAAGCATTTAAACTAGTTTCTGTCTGAAGACACTTCTGGCCTTTAAAGTTTCCAATGTAAGACCAGCAGGTGGGGGGGGGGGATTCTGTGTACCAATTGCTGGACTCTTACAGTCATTCAGCCACCACTGATGGAGAACCAAATGTGCGCTGGGCTAGCGGTGGACCTTAAAACTTAAGGGCATAGGAAACTGGCTTCTTCCTCAAGGGGTTCACAGCAGGATAAAGCAAAGTTTTCTCTGTAACTTGCAGGCTCAGTTCCAATCCTTCTCTGCTGTTGGCTAAGTGAGCTCCTGCCCTCCAGGCCTTCCAGCCACACTGCAGTCACCGGGGAGGCACCGGCCCAGGGCCATCCATCACCAGAGACTGGAGGCTGGGCATCTCGCCTCACCAAGGCCCAGCCTCTCCCTGCAAGAGGAATGTGTCCTGGAGGAGAGAGTGTCTCCGTGCCTGGTGATGAAGATGGATGAGCCCAGGAAGGCGTTTTTCATCCCCAGGCAGTGCACGTGTGCGCGCCTGCTCTCGGCCAGGCTCTGGCAGGGACGCCTGCTGCTCCACATTTGATTAGCTGTTCTCACCCTTCCTCTTTCCTGACAAATGGACCCATTTCACAGCCTCAGTGACTCATGACTGCTTTAGGAAATCCAGATTAACCCAATGTGGCATAGAAGGAAAATGAAGACAATTATTTTTAATTTGACATCTTAAACCTCCATTTTCATCTTACCCCACCTCTACTGGAAAACCCACAATGATCCATTCTCCTCCTTAGGATATTAACCAAAGTTCATGCCATCTGGCTCAGATAGTTCCAACTTTCTATCCCACTACTAAACTATGCAGGCAGGAATCTGTCTCAAGCATGCTGTGGGCTTTCCTACCTTCACGCTACATTCAAATGGCTTATTCCTATCAACTCTTGCCAGACTACAAGGCCTGCTCTGGGAAGCCATCCCTGATGCCCACCTCCTGTCCCCTTTGAATAGTCCCTCAGCACCAGCTGCATCAGTCTGGGGCAGTGAGTGCTTTTGCTCATAGAAGAAAGTTTGCAATTGTCTGTGACTTCTGGGTCAGAGGTACCATGTCCTATCCACTGCCTCCTCCCTAACAGCACCAGGCTGAGTGCCCAGCACATGGAAATTGTTGGAGAAAATCTCATTAGCTGATTGAGTCCTCCAGTGGCCCTTCTAATGTGCTGTAATTCCATCAGCAAGTGGGAAGAAGACCAGGTTTCATAGTTCAAGCCCTGATCAGCCTAGGATGAGGCTAGGTTTCACCAGCCAAAGACTATGACATATGAACAGCTGTGTGTCTGTGCTCCCACGTCGATATTGACCAATAACTCAGTGAATCAGGCATATCTGATTCAGAAAGAGCAACTTTCTAAACCAAAAATATTTAGACTACTGGCTTAGCCACCAAGTCAATTTTGGGGGGATAGATCCCTCCATCTCTATAACCCTGCAAGCTTTGTAACATAACTGTACTTGCAATATAACCGCACCATTCAGAGATTTTGTTAGGAGAAGAATCATCAATGTTCCTCCAGAACGGTGGTTCTCAAACTGTAGGCAAACTGGATTTATCCAGAGGACTTATCAGAGTCCAAGCGTTGGGCTCCAGCTCCAGAGATTCAAATTCAGGAGGTCTCAGAATTTGTAATTCTAGTGAGTCTCCAGACCATGAGGATGCTGCTGGTCACAACCTGAAAACCACTTTTTTTTTAAAAAAAAACTCTCCCCAAGTATTTTTCTACTTAATGCCATCATTTTATGTCGTCATTATCCTAGTATACATGAAATCTGTGCATGTCAATTCTTTTTATGAATCACAGCCTATCCCTGTTTATGACATGTCCTTATAGTGTAGCATGCCTCTAAGATAAAATTTCACTGAATAAAGGGATCTCTTGGAGTTTGGGGATAAGGAGTACCCTAAGAACCTCAGGAAGAATTATTTAACCTTTGTGCATGAGTGGAGAGTTATCAAGAATGGAAAAACAAACACTATGAGTTCTCATTAATAAGTGGGACAACGGGCACACACAGGCAGAGAGAGAAGTACAAGATATTGTAAATTAAGAAGAGGGGGGCAGAAGGGGGCAAGGGGTAAGAACTTACCATTCAGATACGATGAACAACGTCCAGGTCATGGGCGCACCAGAAGCCCTGACATTATACAGTATATCCACGTAACGAAACGTTTGTACCCTCTGAATATTCTGAAATTTAAAGAAGATGGTATTTAACCCAAAGTGATTTAATTAGGAAATTAAAATTAATTTTTTCTTAAACTTTTCCATTCGCTGTTGTATCTTTAGCTCCTGGAAATCGTGGCTGGAACTCGATAGCATCCATTAAATACTTTTGAATGAATGAATGAGTGAAACAGACATTTCCTTCATGTACTCTGGGTAATGTAGAGGTCTCTAGCATCCGTGTAAGTTCAGGCAATTGAGGAAGGCTCCTGAAGCACTTGCTGAATACTTTACTTCAAAACAAACCAGTTAAAAAAGAATCATTAACAAGCTGCAGTTGGTTTTCAGGCACGCTGAGGGCTGGTCAGACAGCAGGTGTGTGCTCGCCATCTCCTCCTCACAGTTACACAAACAACCTGCATCCACTATCCACTAATGTGTTCTCTGTGGTCACATGTTTACATATATACTGATATACATGGTGTTTTTATTTTAAGTTGGAGACACTGCTGTGCTCAGATCAATTCAAAATCAAAATTTAAGTCCTACATAGGAAGCACTTAGGGACCCCTTTCCCTCCTGTGCACGACAGGAGAATGCTAAGATTTTTCTTTAGTGTCGATCCAATTAAAGCAAATAAACTAGGCGATATTGTTGGTTTATCCAGTGACCTTTTACCAGAGCAAAATAGAGTTCTCTATGCACGTGGTTTTTAACATTTAATCAATAAACCAGAATGATCTGAGGGCCTGGCTGTCTTAATAAGGGGATTGTGAAAACACTGGGCAGTAAATGAGGTTGGAGAAGTTTTCTAAAATGAGGAAAAACTACATTATGAAGGTAACATTCACATTGCAAAGCCCCCAGACCTCCTAGGAGTGCAGATTTCCTGAGCCAGGTGGGGACCTACACAGAGCAGGCGCACTCCGCTTGCTCTTACGATGTGGATGGTCAAAGTGGTCAAGAAAGGAGCTTCGTGCCAAACCTGCAGGAGACAGGAGACCTTTCCTTTCCTGACCACCGGGCAGCTGCTTTGACAAACACCTTTTATGGATTCTGAGAGCATTTCACCCTCTGCCATCCGTTGGCACAGAACGGCTGAACGCTGGGCATGTTTTCTCAAACTGCTTGTTAACGACCCAACTGTGGAACTACTTGCTGGCTGCTTCTCTGGAGTGATCATTATAATATTTCATTCTTCTTGCTTAATTTCAGCCTGTGCTGCCTCTGTACATAAATACATCAAGTATATAAAAACCAGAACGTTTATCTGCAGAGAGGGGTTTAGAGAATTGGTTTCTCCTGCTCCGCAGGACAAGAAAAATCATTGTTTCACCCTTTGATTTAGAGATTTGATTTATGCAGCCTCGCCTTTCAAGCTTCTGTTTCGGATGTGCTAACTCTGGGGTTTCTGTGCATTTGCTCAGATTTACTGACAAGAGTTTAATTCCTGATTTACAAGCTGTAGGCTTCAGATGAAGAATGAATTTTGATTTAGGGTAACACATCCTACATGGCTTCTATTTTCTGCTCTGAGTCAGCTATTAGTTGGTTTTAGCACAAATTGAATTATGACTTCTCCTAAAAGGCCCTTTTTCATGAAATTAAGATAGATTGAAAACCGAATCTTTCGTATATAACTACATGAAATAAAGTTCCCTCCCTACAAGTTTGACTGACACGAAGCCCCGTTTGACTGGGCTTCTGCCCAGTCCTGCTGATTAGTAAGTGACTGAAATCTTCTGGTTCTGCCATCAGGATCAGAGGTTTGTTTCTTAATTTATTCATTTTTAAAACTCTTGGCAAAGATGATTGGCAGGGTCTTGTGTCACAGGATAAGCAAAAACTGTTCTCTAACTTTTAATGCCTTGATAGATGCCCACTGTTCTGAACCATCAAAAAGACAAAAAACAATGGAGAGAGAGAGAATAAAGAGAAAGAAAGACCACAGCAAAAAACATAACATCGCATTAGTCTCATGGCACACATAATTTAGTGTATTACTCTTTTGGGGTCTCGTGATCTACTCTAAAATAAAGTAGCTCTTGAGGTATATGATTGCATAATGAAAGTGGCTTTTAGAATGTTAAAAAACAAATATACAAACCGGGTGAAAGGTACACAGGATTCCTCTGAGCTATCTCTCGCAGCTGCATGTAGATCTATAGTTATTCAAAACAAAAATGTTTAAATTTAAAAAAAATCACTTTCCTTCAACTCAACTGTCCACTGAGTAAAAATGGATGTAAAACCAAACAAGTCTCTTGGTGAACAGTGGCTTACTATTTTGCAGTAATGAGATGAAGGGGACGGTCATAATAGGCCTCCGTCCTCTCACTTTTCAAAACATGCAATGATTGAACCACAGGATGACTTCATCAACTCTGAATTCCCTTTAGGTCTAGTAGAGATTTTTGAAAGTATGAGCTTTGGGGAAGTGTGGGAGGTATTTTATAAATCCTGTCTTATTCTCATTAGCTATATATGAGACAGTAGAAAGCCTAATGAATTAAAATGGCAGTAAGATTTGATAAAATTAGTTACTATAATATCCCTCAGGGATTATATTTTTTTAAAAAATATGATTTCTAATCAAATTTTCATCACTTCCTTTTTCTGCTCTCACCCTGGCCCCTGCCTGGTCCTTCCTAGATGTCTCCCATTAACCACCATCCTCCAGGAAGAATACTTGAATATTGCCTTTATTTGCTAGGATTAATTCATATACTCACTCACTCATTCGTTGGCACTCTTTCATTCCAAAAGGGTAGAGTTTGTAGCTAAGGTCTTCATTTACAAGGCTTCAAGTGTCACTGTAGACAGAGAATTGAGATTAAACATTGAAAGCAAGCAGAGAGGTTCTGCCTTTAAATGGCTTGAAAGTTTCAACATACAAATCTGTACTCTGGTAGAATAGTTTCTCAACCTTGGCCATGGGCTGTTGCAGGCTTTGTAAGACACTTAGCCGCATCTCCAGCCTCTGCTCATTAGATAAGCAGCACAGTTCCTAATATGTCTGTAGATATTGCCAAGTGTCCTCTGGGGGAGGGGGGGAAACTGCTGTGGTGTAGGAAGCACTCTGAGTTAGGGTGACCAGACGTCCCTATTTTGGCAGGACAGTCCCACTTTCCAACAATTTGTCCCGCGACCCACGGTGTTTTAAAAAAGTCCTGATTTTTGGAAAGAATGCACGAACAGGTTGGAGAACAAGAAGGGAATATACGGTTTTCGGCTGCCATATGGCTATTTCGCCAGAATATGAGTTTTATATTATTTTTGTTAATTTTATAATGTTAAACTGTAATAAATAACTGCTGAGAAATGATTATCGAGAACTGCTTATCAAAGTTTGCATTGTTGTCAGGCCCTGCCTGCCTCGTCCCCTGCCCCGCACCCCCGCTCTGCCCCCCCTCGCCATGCTGTCCTGCCTTACAGATGTTAAAATCTGGTCACCCTACTCTGAGTTCAAGTGCATCGTGTAATTCTGGCTACCTGGAATCTTGACTTCTGGCACAGTTGCATGGGGAAGCTTAGTGAGGGCATTGCAAATAGGGAGAAGGGTACTTTCCTTCTGGCAGAGTTGAGAGAATGGTATAGGCTAGGGGAGAATTGGGGTATTACAAAGGCAGTGGACAGCAGAAACATTAAGCATGAAGCCCCTGCCTTTGGATTCTATGTACAAACTCTTAAAATATGAGGAAATGTTATATTCACAGTTACTTCCTGGGCTGTAAATACATCTATTATATTCACAGATATTCCTATAGGAAATATCTTTGCAATTGCTCAATATTATTTTAAATATATATTTCTTATTGACTACATGCAATGTGCAATAATTAGCAGGCCATGCATGTCATTAATATTATTATGGTTATTATTAGTTTAGCTTTTCTTTTTTAAAAAAATGGCAAAAAAAAAATGGCATTTAGGCTGGGTGCCGTGGCCTATGCCTGTAATCCTAGTACTTGGGAGACCAAGATGGATGGATTGCCTGAGCTCACGTGTTCGAGACCAGCCTGAGCCAGAGGGAGACCCCATCTCGAAAAATAGCTAGGTATTCTTTGTGGCAGACACATGTAATCCCAGCTACTTGGGAGGCTGAGGCAAGAGAATCGCTTGAGCACAAGAGTGTAAGGTTGCTGTGAGCTATGACGCCAGAGCACTCTACCAAGGGCAACAAATTGAGACTCTGTCTCAAAAAAGGAAGAGTATTTATCTCAGATCTCAATGTTCCCCCAAATCAGTATTACTAGCATCACACATATATGGTCTGCTTAACCTATCAAAATACCAAAAGTATGTAATAAGTATTTTTAACATATACTAACTTTTTGTATTAATAGTTTCTTGAAATGATCTTTTCACTTTGCCAAGGGTATTCATTGGCTTCAGAGATATTTATAATCCTTACAACGTAATGATGAAGTGAAAAGAACAGAGAACTTTTGATTCTAAATCAAAAGTAAAATTTAGTGGCAAACCTCTATCTTTAACTGAACAAGAGCTAAGCCTTGGTGATTTAAAAACAGAGTTTGCCATGAGAAATGTGACCATCCTGGCAGAAGAAAAGGTAAGAACCTTCCCTTTCTAGCTAGCAGACAAAAGAGAAAGGAAGAGGAAGAGCCAGATGACACGGCCTCTGGGTGTCTGAGAGAGGGAATGCAGACATCCAGCATGGGCCTGTGCAAAGGTCCAAGGTCAGGGCCAAGTCCAATGTCAGTCCACTGAGCCTCGAGGCGAACAATGTGAACTTTGCATTAGGAAGGAGAGAAGGTCACTATCGGCCCTCACGGATATCCTGCCCCTACCTATGTCAACACAAGGTCACAAAAACCAGCAGCCCTCTGCGGTAAAGTCAGCTGCCAGCTCGTAGAAAAAAACAAATGAAGAAAAGAGACACCCAAAAGCTGAGAGTTTATTCAGATCATTTATTAGAGATAAACTTATCTCTAATAAAGGAGTTTTAATTAAGAGAATGAACTGACTTGACCAGAAAAGGGTATGTAAAAGAGATTAAATGGGTTTCAAAAAAAAATGATAATGATATGCTTTGTGGGACATTTAATTACAACTCTAAGCTTGTTTGTGGTTTGTTATGAGTATTGAAATCACTAATTTCCTTGTATGTAGGAACTTACCTAGGATGGGCACAGCTTACACCACATCCTCAGGAGCACTTCCATACACTAGCTGATATGTTATTTATGTATTATGACTTGCTTCTTTTAATGTTTCTTTTTATTCTGATCTTATATTTATGGCAAGTAATGCTAGTTTTTCAATTACATCAATGATATGGTCTCCTCTAAAAGTAATTTTTTAAATAAATGAGTTGATTTTAAAAATGTTTAACAAATAATAGTGCAAAGGGATAGCAAACAGGGCAGAAGTTATGAAATTGGTATTCGAATATCTGAAGTTTGAAAAGTGATGCTCTAACAGGAATTAAAGCTTCCTCCTGCACACGGGAACTTGAAGAATAGACAAGCATCTTATAATTCTTTCTGTAAGTAGAAGCATTAGCACAAGGCTGGGCCCACTGAGGAAGGCTGATCAGTTAAGAAAATCGCTAAAAGAAGGAAGATAATTCACATTTGAGCCCCTATCATGTGCGGGCTTTACCTGGGACACAGACTGTTCCAATTTCATCTTCACAGAAGGTCCACGTTTTAAATGTGTACACCAAAGGTCTGAGAGTTAAGAGCATGATCTGGGTTCATGCAGCACCAAAGCTGAAATTTGAACCCTACTTCCTAAAAGCTAACATAGGACTAAATCAAAGAGTCTCAAGTTAGTCCTAGAGATTCATTTGAAAACTGCCTGATTACTAATGTTGGGCCCTACGTCTGCCTCCTCTGAAATGTCTCAAGCAGCAACTGGATGGTGCTGCCCAAAGGAGGGGGAAGAAGGAGGGATCCCTTGGCCAGTGAGTGATGAAGACAGCTCAGAGGCCTAGACCTCTGACCTTGCCGGGGCCATTCCCATGACCAGCTGGGGTGACAGCTCCTGGGCGAACAGCATGCAAAGGCTGTCTGTTGTGGTCATCCTGTGGGTGAATCGAAACCCTGGCCCAGAGAGAATCAGCAGCAGTGTCTCTTAACTTATACTGCACAGGAAAATTTCACTTCTTGGGAGAGTCCAGGGCCGCAGGAAATCTGAGCCTTAGGGATCGGTCAGGTCTTTTGTGAACAAATGCTACCCTCTAGCGGTCTTTTCTCATCATTGCATGACCTGCTCTCAGGACTCATCTCTGGAAAACTCTTAAAAGGTTGCGCAGGTTGGAACAATCTCCCTCAACTCCTATCCCCAGCAACTGGCCCGCCGTGCTTACGGGACCGTTATCATATTTTTTGCCCAGCCTTTCCTCAGACATACCGCCTGCTTTCCAAACTCTTCGTTCGCTCAGGAAACTGGCTCTTCCCGACAGCGCCCGGACCTTGGCTGGTGGCGCCTTCTATGACCCTGCAGACGCTGAAGCTTTCCGAGCAGCGCCCTCTCCTGCCCACTGCAGGTTCACGCTTCTCACGCCACACAAGCCGGGCGGGAAATCTCAGGACTCATTACTCCCTGGCAGCAACCAACATAGGACTAGACACGTGGATTAGATGAAGCAAATATGGCTTTAATAAATTTACTTAAATTTTGAACTCTTTAAGGGAGATGACTGGTTCTCCAGAGAGACAGAACTGCCAGGCTATATAGAGAGATGAGAAAGGATTCATTAAAAGGATTGGCTCACTCAATTATGGAGGCTGAGAAGTCCCACCACAGGTGGTCTGCAAGCTGGAGAACCTGGAAGCCAGTTGCAAGCCTCTGTCCAAGTTTGAAGGACTCAGAACCAAGGAAGCCCATGAAGGAGGGCGAGTCCCAGAGTCCACAAGCCAAGAGACCTGGAGTTCTGACCTCCAAGGACAGAAGAAGGGCACCTGGGCGCTGGTAGAGAGAAAGCAAATTCATCTTTCGTCTTTTTGCTCTGAGCCCTCACCCAGTTGAATAGTCCCTGCCCACATTGGGTGAGGGCAGATTTTCCTCAGTCCATGAATTCAAAATTCAGCTGAAATGCTTCCTGATCCATAAAAGTGTCTTTAATCCCTTGGGGACTCAGCCTGAGCTTTTCTTTAGAACACTTTTCACTTTACGGCTGGGTTATCCTACTTAGTTACTCTCCAGTGGTAGGTATGGAAGAGACAGAAAGACTATAAAGGAGTTTACAGTTATGAGTAAAAGTAATGAAAGCACTGGGCATATGATGGTTAATATTAATATGAATACAGCTATACTGCTAATAATATATACACGAGGCCAGGCACAACGGCTCATGCCAGTAATTCTAACACTCTGGGAGGCTGAGGCAGCAGGATCCCTTGAGCTTAGGAGTTCAAGATCCCATCTCTACTAAAAATAGAAAAGTTAGCCATGCACTATAGCAAGTTTCTATAGTCCCAGCGACTTGGAAGGCTGAGGTAGAAGTATCTCTTGAGCCCATGAGTTTGAGTTTGCTGTGAGCAAGGCTGACACCAGGACACTGTAGCCTTAGGTGACAGAGTGAGACTCTGCCTCAAAAAAATACATATATACATGTATTTATGCTTATGGTGTGTCAAGCAATAAACATGTCCCTAAGACACACTTATATAAATATAGTCCCTGAGACACACTTAACTGACTCATTTTATAGATAAGAAAGCAGAAGCTAACAGAGATGAAGTAATTATCAGTTAACTGTGGCCACAGTAATATTTTGTGCCTGCCACAAGACTTCAGTGCCCTACAGCAATAAGCATTTATCTACTCATGAGACACAAAGCTGGACTTGGGCTGGTCTCAGCTGGGCTTGTTTAATAGTTTGCTGGAATTGCTGAAACGAGGTACCACTGAGTGGGTGGCTTAAACAACAGAAATGTATTTTCTCACAGTTCTGGAGGCTGGAAGTCCAAGATCAAGGTGGCAGCAGGGATTACTTTTTCTTGACATCTTGCTCCATGACTAGGTACATGGCTGTCTTCTTGCCATGTTCCTACATAGTTTTTCTGGGGTCTTTTCATATGTTCAAACATCCTCTTCTTGTAAGGATTAGGGCCCCTACTGGCTTCATTTTATAATAACTTCATCACTCCTTTTAAGGCTCTATATCCAAATAAATCCACATTCTGAGGTACTGGGACTAGGGCTCCTGCATGTGAAGGGGCTGGGATGCACAATTCAGCTCATAGCCTGTACGTGTGTTCATGGATAATCTGATCCTTCACTCGCTCAGGGTTAGCTGGAGACTCTGCATGTACCCATTCACCAATTCATTCAGCACACACTGAGGCTTACTGGGTGTAAAGAATTTATGATGCATAGGGAAAGAAGGGCATTCAGGCTTCAGAAAAGAGAGAGCAAATTTACCCACCTCACATGAGGTACAATCATGAATTACATAAGCTCTTTTGGACTCAAGATTCTCAGAGTCTGATGGGGGACACTTGCGAAAGATTATCTTAAGAAATATGGGAATAGGCACAAGTGGTGGGTATTACAGTATTAAATTAGGGTCCTACAGGAAGTAACATCAGAGCTGAATTCTGAATCCCCACGTGGAGAACAGAACATATCTTCCTAAGATGATATGATAAGATGACAAGATGCTTGGGGAAATGTCTCATTACTACTTGCACCAATATAATGTTTAGCTTGCAGACTAACGTGAAAGTGGTACTCAATAGATACTGGATGAAATGACCAGAGATTCAGTTTGGGAAGGATTAGGGTCCTGTGTGGAAGGTTTACTTTCTTCTTTGTTCTCTAGATTTCAAAGAAGAGGGAAGCACAAAAAGGAAGGATGAACCAGAAAAACTAGGCCTTTCTATACCACTGAGAGATTAAACGAATACAGTGGATTTGAAAAATAACAGAAAATTATCAGATAACATTGGAAACAATAGAAACAAATACTATATATGACATCATCAGCACCTAGGGAAAACAGGCATGATTTCAGTCCAAGACCCTGGCATTTTTCAAAAAGTGACTAAAATTAGGAACAGGAGAATCATAAATAAAAAGACTGATAAAGTTTTCTACATACTCTAAAAACATTGAATGGCAGCACACACATACATTCAAATAGTAAACTGAAAATACATTTGCAACATATATGTAAAAGAGTTATATCCCCATTTAAAGAGCTGGTAGCAGATGACAAACACCCAGTATAAAAAATAGAAGAAAGATTTAGTCAATATTTTAAAAAATGATAAAAGGGAAATGTATGATAAATAAAATAATAAGATGCTACATCTCTCTATGAATGCAAGAAATGTAACTGAACACTAAGGATTAATTTATCATCAGCCAGGAAATTTTTAAAACCCCAGAACTTGCAGCTTCTGATAGGTGTTGGTGGGAGTAGAAACCCTACAGGGGGTTTCTACAGCTTTCTATAACATGTGACAAAATGTATCAAAAGGTATAGAGGGCCGCGTCACTTTTATTGATGGATTTTGATTGGAGAAAAATCCAGTGTTGACTGATGCTTATTCTCCAGTTCAAACTTATAAATCCAGGTTTCGTCACCAGTCGTGATGTCGGGAACACCTCTAGTCTTGCCTCCCTCTAATCCAACCAGCATTTCCTCCAGGGATGAAGGGCATCATTCAACCCCAGTGCACTTTTGCCCATCTCTCAAAGTGCAAGACACCTATTCAGATGAAATTTTTCCTGACTCAAAAATAATCACGCATGATGTTGGACGCTGCTGGTGATGCGATCTGTAGTGCTGCTTCACCGTCCTTAAATGTCACTCAGTTGTCTTTGTGAATCATTTTCTCCCCTAGCCGTGATGTTTTCCTCAGTCGCTACAATCACCAAACACCCAGTCTTCTCTTCATCTTTCAGTGAAGTTCGGCCTCTTCTACATTCTTGAAACCACTGCAAAATTGTCACACAGGAAGGAGTAAGGTCCCTGAAAGCCCGTTGCAAATGCTCAAGGCTTTGAGTCTCATTTAACCCACTTTTAAAATCCTAGAAAATCGTCATACAAAGGTGCCTTCCTCCCAGCTCCGTAGCTGAGCCCCACTGAGTGCCAGGGACGGGGACAGAAACCACTGAAGCCTTCTCAGCCACAGATAAGCTCGGCAAACTGAAACTTGCATGGGTGAATCAGGAAGGTTACTATTGAACACAGCCTTCGCCTCACTGACTTCATTATTGTGTTAAGACATTGATACTTTACACTTAATAGATCTGACATGTACTGATGTAAGCATTCCACATTGTACATAAAATCAGCACTTTGTACCCCACAAATGCATTAATGTACACATGATTTATGCACTTATAACTTAATAAAAATAATAAAATAATGTTGATTGTGTCTCTTGGAAGTGAAATAAGGACGATGAAGAGACTGCGTCAAAACTTTTATGGTGCTATTCATAAAACACAGGCTGAAAATCATTTTCTTTTAGCTAAAGTGAGTAAGACCCATTTACATCTGTAGTAATTCATGTTGTTACTTATTAGAATTTTTCAGTTTTTTGGAAGGAAATGTTTGCCTTTGCTTGGGCCGCCTTTCGAGTTTCTCTTTGGCTCCTGGTTTTCCATTGATAATTGCGTCTTTCACTCCCTCTACTAAGTTGGTACTTGTGTTTCTGTAGCTTTTTAAAACTTAATTAATGGGCTTGCCCTCCTTCTGGGTAAAACCAATTGACTACCTCTTTCTTTGACTGGGTCTAATCTCTGATTTAATGCATACATTATGTTTTAAATTTCAATACTCATTTCTTATTTCTAGAAGTTCACTTTGGTTATTTGTCAAATCTGCTTTAATAGTCTCTTGTTTCTGACTCCTATTTCTGGTCTCCCTTTTATATCTCCTAACGTATTTTTGTTGCTGTTGTTTTTCTTTCTGTTTTGGCAGACCCGGGCCGGGTTCGAACCCACCAGCCCAGTGCATGTGGCCGGCATCCTAACCACTGAGCTACAGGCGCCCTGACTATATCTCATAACATATTGATATTTTATATTTCGTACCTGATATTCCAATAATTTTTACAATCCTTATTTGAGATTCTGATATCAAAAACTTCTGAAAATATTCAGAACATGGACAATAGTCCAAACCCTAATTGAACTACCAAGAGCAGTTTAGAGTTTCTGTTTTTAACTTGGCCATATATTTTGCTCTGACATTTTTTGTTATGTGCTGTTATTATAGACCCCATTCATGCCATTATTGAATCTACCACAAGTAAACCTTTTTATATTTCTATTATCTCAGAAAGTTTTGAATTCTGGACCTTATCCAGTTCCAAAGTTATTGTTAAACAATTGTACTCCGGCTTCTGGGATTTTTGTGGATCTGACTATACTATTTGTTATTGCTGGTTCTTATTCATGACGCACACTTTTTTTTTTAACCGTGAATTCTCATTCTTTACAACTTCATCCTTGAGGATTCTACAGGGCTGTGGTGTTGCATTCTTCTAGAGAGATTTCTATTTGTTTCTTCTAGTTTTCTGGAAGCATTATTTGTAGCACTATTAATCAAGGATACCTTGAATTCAACTCCTCTGCCTTCAGTAAATGATTTCTGACTACAAATGTCCAGGATAAGCAATTTTTCTCTCAGTGCTAACATTGAAACGTGTGTCTTTTTCTGTGCTATAGGTTTGTTTATTTACTCTGTCACAATAAAGGGGTTTCTTTGAGATCTGAGGTTTATGTGGATGATTCCTAGTTGACTCGCCACCTCAAATTGGCTTTGAATTCACTTCCTGTCTTCTGGATCACCTACAACCTCAAAGTGGAAGTTGGTGAGCCATAGGTTTGATTGCTCAACCCTGATTACCCTGAAATTAGACCTAAGAATAGCGTTCACTTATCTCCCTTTATTTTGCGTTTTGAAGGAATCTTTACTTTCTTGCAAAATGGACTTTAGGGAAAATTTTCTTTATATTTAATATATTGATGGATTTTTTAAAAGTTATTTTTTTCTTGAGAATATCTTTTAGGGTGTCTAGTACATACTATTTCACTAAATAAAGTCTCTCCTCTCCCCCCTGGATTCTTTTTCTCCTTCTTGCCCTCAAGTCTTACCTTTGGCTTTTACCTCTATGACTCTATGGAGGCTGCTACAGCTCTAACGATCATATCAGCATTGCAGAAGGGAAGACATGGAAATGACAATGGAAAGAGAAAATCTGATATTATTTTAGCATTTCCTTTTCTATTACGGAAATACTCACTTTTCTAGAACACTTCTACTGACAGATCATTAGCCAGAATTGTGCAACATGAGCACCCTTGTTACAAGAAATCTGAGAAGTGAGCTGAACATTTTGCATTATGAATAATAGGCTCTGTTAATGAGAAAGAATAGGAAGAAGGACTATTGCAGCAGAGACCCGGATGCGTTTTCCATACTCTGGAATCATCAGAATAATAATTATGGATACATATTTTTCTTTAGACACAATGACAAATTAGACAAGACATAAAATATAGATAGGTAATATAGATCAGAGTTTCTCAACATTAGTACTATTGACATTTGACGTCACTTAATTTTTTTCTCCAGGGGAACTGCCTGTTCATTGTAGGGCGCTTAGCAACACCCCAACTCCAAAGCTGTGAAAACCGCATATATTTTAATATATATGAGACATGTTCTTGGGAGAAAACTTATTCCCAATTGAGGACAGCTGATACTGATGTAGACGGTTATAGATCCATGTTTGTAAATACGTATGCACATAACAAACACAAGACACACACCTACAGTGAGACGTATTTGGGCTCATCCCTAACGCTGAGTTTGTAGCCTTTGGGGGTTCCAGATTTACATGGGTCTCTAAGTTTCACTGGAAGTGTATGAGGAAGGTACTAGTATTATTCCCTATTTACATGGATGAGTAAACTGAGGCTCTCAGAGATTCAGTAACCTGCCTAACACCACACAGCTAGCCAGCCGTAACACTGAGTCATGAACAATCTCCAAACTTATTGTATGCCTTTTATTCAGCTTAATCTTGCCAACCTTACACCTTTATGTTCCTCTTCATGGTAGTTACCTGTTTATTCAGAATCTTCCCATTGCAAAGACTTCTGACATGTTCTGCCTCTGCCCCATTAGATTGCTAACCTGCCAGTCTGCCTTCTTTTGCTTTTCAGCAAACACTTTCATTTCTCCAAGCTCAGCTGAAATGATATAAAATCTATGTAGAAATGATTTGGACCTTAACATTGGAAGATAGAGGTTGCATTAGTTCTTAGATTCCTTAATGCCCTCACAGGATCCACTGAGTAGATACTGCATTACATTGTCCAGATTCCCTCCTTAGGGTCAAGGTACCCTGGCTGCAGTATCTGGAAATATCAGTGGCTGATTATTCATAATGTCACACTGACAGGGAATTACCCTTGACTTTAGGGAACTGCCTTATTCCATGTTATGACCCTCACAGGGACTGGCCTGGGGCCAACAATTGGCCAACACAGGGATGCAGAGGTCCAGGCTCCCTCGACTTTACTCTGGACAATTCTAAAACGCCATGCCAGCTCAGAGCTCACCATAGGACTGGGT
>CAUYQV010194615.1:0-17186 GCA_963574575.1 Galagoides demidoff | reverse complement strand
GGAGGCAGGAGACTCGCTTGAGCCCAGGAGTTGGAGGTTGCTATGAGCTGTGATGCCATGGCACTCTACCCAGGTGGATAGCTTGAGGCTCCGTCTCAAAAAAAAAAAAAAAATATTAGTGGGTTGTTGGATGTGTGCAGTGGCTCACACCTGTAATCCTAGCACTCTGGGAGGCCCAGGCAGGTGGATCACATGAGCTCATGAGTTTGAAACCAACCTGAGCCAGCGTGAGACCTTTTCTCTAATAACAGCTGGAATTGTGGTGAGTGCCTTTAGTCCCAGCTACTTAGGAGGCTGAGGCAAAAGAATCACTTAAGCTCAAGAGTTTGAGGTGGCTGCAAGCTGTGATGCCAGGGCACTCTACTAAGAGTGACAAAGTGAGACTCTATCCCCCTCCCCCCAAAAAACTAGCAGGTTGTAATGGCCAGTGCCTATGGTCTAGGCTACTCTGGAGGCTGAGCCAGAAGGATCCCTTGAACCTGGGAGTTTGAGGTTGCAGAGAGCTATGATCATGCCACGGCAAGGTCTGTTTCCCGCCCCCCCAGCCAATTGTAACAACTGGGAATTTTATAACTACATACCCAGAATACCAATAGTTGCTGTATTAGTTCAAACAGAAAATAAAAAATGAAATTGCAAACTATCCAGAAAGCAATGAAAAGAACATTTTCAACCTAAAGCTGTAGAATAAAATAAAATCCGTGTTCAGGGGGAAATACCTCATCACCTTCATCATTAACTTGAAAAGACCGCAAATAAAGGCAACTAGGACTCATGCTGAAGATTTAAGGAGCAACGGGGGAAGAAAGAAGAAGAAATTAATAGACATAAAAGATGACATTAATAAAATGGAAATCCAAAAACAAAGTAGAAATGATCAATAAATTCAAATGCTGTTTTTTAAAATATATATATATAACAATAAAATAAATTCCGTCTGTGCCTGATTAAGAAAAAAAAGGGGGAGAAAATAAAATTAAATAAGATTAGGTATTTACAAAGGATATATAAGAACATGTACAAGAGACTTTTAAAATTGTAAAATTTATGGCAACAAATTTAAAAAATTCTAATGAACAAAAAAAATACACCAAAAAAAATAAAATGAAACCATAACCTCACTTTTAAATGTAGGTGTAAAAGTTCTAAATAAAAGACTGGCAAACAATATTCAGCAATTATTCAAAAGAATAATGCATTGTAACCTGTCAGGACTAAAGTGAAGGAATACAAGAGAGCAGCTCAATGTCACAAAGTATATTTACCTAAAACCAAGAACAAACCTCTTTCTTCTTGGTGAAATGGTAAAACTATTTCACATAAAATCAGAAATCAAACAAGGATATCTGTTACTGCTATTATTATTCAACATTGGCTTGGTGGGTCTAGCAAATGAATAAAATGCTAAAAGATACACTATTTTTGCCAATTGCATAACTACATGTGTATTTAGAAACCTAGTACAGTTTTTAAAAAAAACTAGTAGAATTAATGAGAATATTTGATAATGAAACACTGTGGTTAAAAGATAAATATAGAAAAGTCATTAGGCTTTCTATATTCAAGCATAAGCACCTAGAAACAGAAATAGCAAAGATATTCTACACATAATAGTGAAAAAGTCACAATATATGAAGAAAACCATAAAATCATACTAAAAGCTAAATTTTTAAATCTTAGCAAATGGAAGGACATCCACACACTTAGATGGAAAAATTAAATATCATTAAAATGTCCAAGTAAAAAGCGAATCAAATAATGAGATCCTAAAACATAAAAAGGGAGGTAAAAACTGAGGAACTCAGAATAAAGTATGTATTTTATTTATGGTAATACTAATGTATTGATATTGGTCCATTAATTGTTACATATGTATAATATTGATGTGAAATGTCAATAATAGGAAAACTAGGTGAGGAATACACGAAAACTCTTTATAACATCTTACCAATTTTTCTTTTTCTTTTCTTTCTTTTTTTTTTTTTTTGAGACAGAACCTCAAGCTGTCCCCCTGGGTAGAGTGCTATGCCATCACAGCTCACAGCAACCTCCAACTCCAACTGAGACTGGGCTCAAGCGAGTCGCCTGCCTCAGCCTCCCAAGTAGCTGGGACCACAGGCGCCCGCCACAATACCCGGCTATTTTTTGGTTGCAGCTGTCATTGTTTTTTGGCAGGCCCAGGCTGGATTCAAATCCACCACCTTCATTATATGTGGCTGGCGCCTTAGCCACTTGAGCCACAGGTGCCCAGCCACCAATTTTTCTATAAATCTAAAACTGTTCTCACAAATAAGGTTTATTATAAAAGCATGTGTGTGAGATAATCAGGCAAGTATTTCTCTTTTAAATGAATATAATAGAATTCCAGTAAAATGGATGAAAGTATCTTAATGTTTAAAGAGAAAATAAGTGCCCACAAAAACAAATAAAAGAATGAAAAAGAATAGTGAGGGGCTGGGCTCGCTCCTGTAATCCCAGCACTCTGGGAGGCCGAGGCACATGGATTGCCTGAGCTCACAGTTAGAGACCAGCCTGAGCAAGAGCAAGACCCCGCTGTCTCTAAAAATAGCTGGGCATTGTGGTGGGTGCCTGTAGTTCCAGCTACTGGGAGGCTGAGGCCAGAGAATCACTTGAGCCCAAGAGTTTGAGGTTGCCGTGACACCATGGCACTGTACTGAGAGCCACAAAGTGAGATTCTGTCTCAAAAAAAAAGAAAGAAAAAAAACTACTGAGAGGAAAGATACTATAAAGCCAGAGTAAATAAATCAATACAGGGTACTGGTGTGGAAATAGGTAAATAGATCATGGAGCAGAACAGAGAATACAGAAATAAAATCTAGTTTACAAGATTTTAATATATGACAAAAATGTAATTCAGTTCAGTAGGGGAAAGAGTGATTATTTAATGAATGGTACTGGCACAACTGGCTATCCATCTGGTGGAAAATATTCCATCCCCTGTCTCTTGTTATAAATAAAAAGCACATTCCAGATGGAGTAAATACTTGAATGTAATAAATAAAGCATCGGAAGTTAGAAAGAAACCTAGGACACAACACTTACAATCTGTCTCTTAACCAGAGAGAAAAGATAGTCGTATTTGCATTAATAAAATTAAAAACACTTCATGTTATCATAGATAAAATTAATAGCCAAATGATAGACGTGGGAAACTTGCAAAAGATACTACACATAATGGATTAGTAATCATCATCAAAATACAAAGAGCTGTTAAAAATTGGCATGAGACAAGCAACTACATGGAGAAAGGAATAAAGGGTGTGAAAAGGGAGTTCATGAAAACAAATCCACATAGCCACAGCATAAAGACGCTCAAACTAATGAGTAATTAGAGAAAGGCAAATTACAATAAAAAATAACAATCACTCTACAGCCAATCATAAAAGAAAAATTCGAGTACACTAATACCAGCATTGCTGACAGGCTGAGGAAGAAAAGACATAAATTATTTGCAGCTGTTTTGGCAAGCAGTCTGAAATATTTTTACATATTTTTTACACTTCATCCAACAAATTACACTTCTGGGAATTTATCCCATAAAGATGAAACCACCAATAAAACGTTTATTGCAGCATTGTTCTTATCACAAAAAATAAGAAACAAAAAAAATGAGTTCCCAGAAATAAGGTAATGAATCCATCTATATACTGTGGAATATTTTAAAGTTATACTGTTTGACTTGGAAGAATTTTCTTGGATGTATTGTTGAGTGATAAAACTGAGTTGCAGAGAAGGGCATACACCACGGTTTTTAAAGGGCAAATATTGATCAAAACCCATAAATGCACATGCATATATGTGTGTATGTGTGTGTGTGTGAAAGAGAGAGAGAGAGAGAGAGAGGGAGAATGTGTACTTGGAAACAAACAGAAGGACACAAACTATCTTGCTAACATAAGTTACTTGAGAAGGGGGCCAGAGACTATAGGAGTTATTAAAAGAAAAAAAATGAGCAGAATGTATGATGTGATCCTGTTTGTGTAGAGTTAAGTTAATCAATATATTAGGAATATAATGTGATGGGCATGAGCTTCCATCCTCCTCAGTCTCCATTCTTCAACTACCTTATAATCTTTTTTCATTTTCTTGTCCATTAATCTATCAGTTCTACAGAACCTAATGCACAATCTTCTGTGCATTTTGTGACAATCCTTCTAAAAAATATTGTTTTCATTAACTGTTAGCCTGAATTTTATGAAACTAAACCTCTAGACCCCACTTTTTAAGTTGGGGCATAGTTTTACACACAAACACAAGTATATGTCTATACATAAAGAAACTAGAAAAAATAAGGAGTTGATAATTATATTAATATATTTACTGGTCAGGCCAAGTGGCTCACGCCTATAATCCTAGCACTCTGGAAGGCCAAGGCAGGTAGATTCCTTGAGCTCAGGAGTTCAAGACCAGCCTGAGCAAGAACTAGACCCTGTCTTTACCAAAATTAGCAAAACTAGCTGGGCATGGTGGCGGGTACCTATAGTTCCAGCTACTGTGGAGGCTGAGGCAAAGAGGATCAGTTGAGCCCAAGAGCTTGAGGCTGCTGTAAGCTATGACACCACAGCACTCCACCCAGGGAGACAGAGTGATAGAGTGAGATTCTGTCTCAAAAAGGCCATAAAATGAAAATACAAGGTGCAAAAAATATGCATAAAGTATTCTACTTCAGTAAAAAAGCAAACAGAACCTTAATTATAGATGTGTACTTAAATATTTTTAAGTGAAAGGGAAAACTGTGGAAAGTATTCACAAAGTCTTCGCACAGTTGACTTGAAGGGGAGGGTATAGAGAAGAAGGTGTAGATTACTAGCTCTGCCTTAACACCCCTCTGTATTACATTTCTTCAATTATCACAATGAACAAAAACTACTGCTTTTGAAATCTGACAACATTAAGTAATAAAAACAAAGATAAATTGCAAGCAATGAAATAAATTGGGTATTACTTAGCAACTACCTCATCGGATCTGTTGTGAAGATAAAATGAGATAATTCATGCAAAGTGTTAGTATATTGTCCAACATGTTGTAAAGCCTCCAGAAATGTCAGACGCTTGTTTTATTTTATTTTTAAAAAGACTACAGAGAGCAGTGGAGATCACAATGTAAAGGACAAGGCCTTTGAAAATGACATTGTGTACACAGGCACTTTTCCCCATATTACTGCCCTTCTTTGGACTGTAAGGACTGATATCATGGCAGCCAGACACTCTTTTACTGACAGTAAGAATAAAATTACAATTAGGTAAATAAGGTCCTTAAACAATAAAAAGGAGATGAAAATTATTTTGCCTTGAAGCTACTTTGAGAGCTTCATGAACCATCCTCAGCACTGTGCTTCTGTCCCAACACTTCAGATAAGAACTACCTGGGCCCTGGCTGTTTGCCGCGTGCTGGAGGAGAGGCAGCAGGACAAACTCACAAAGGGAGTGATGCTACAGCTCTTCTGGAGGCCTGCCCAAGTTGGAAATCCACTAGTAAACATAGAAATGCCACTTCCAACTCTGGGAATTTCTTCACTGGCTCGCCTAAAACATGGTAGTTCGGTTATAACCTACACATGATATCTGGTCTATCAATACTATTCTTATTGTCTAACAAAACCTTCAAAGAGCCACACAAATGTCAAATGTCACATGTGTTGTGAGTCTTACTACTCACATGGACTCGACTTTGTCTTCTGGGCCCTGCACTTGGCCTGTCACGGTGCCTTGGCTGGTGTTCTTCACCCAGCCAACCACGCCAATTTTCTTAGCTTCACCTTCTGTGTACTGGTTTCAGGAAAAAACAAAAGAGATGAAGTGCATCATCAAAAGTCTGAATTCATAACATACTTTAACATTCAAAAATGCTAACCTGATAATGACTTTCCCCCTAAAACCCAGCCCATGTCAATACTACATTCTAGCTGTGTGTGAGACTCTTCACTTCAATGACATCCTTTGTTATATTCCACTTTCAGTAAAGACAAGCGCACTCTGGAAAGAGAGACTGATTGTGGGAATTGTTTCAGAACCAGTTTCTGTGATGTGTGTGGGGACCCATAAAATTCAGTCGCATTGCGCTCCTGCCTGCTGACAACAAATGACATTGTCAATCAGGGTTTCAAATGATCAACCCAGGATGCTCAGTTGCTGAGGGGAAATATCCACTTATGATCAACAAACATAAAGTATCCACAGGCAGAAGTGGAGACTAACATATTTTAAAATCGCCAGCAAAAATGGGGGAAACTATTTTATTGAGAAAATTAAACTGGCAAGAACATTAGCCTAGACATGCTGGTTTGGAATTACTGTAAGATTAAACGGTCCTGATGTTTTCTGTTAGCTCTGGACTTAGCATAGAAATGTTATAATTATCTGTGGGCAAATTAATCTCCCCTACTACACATATTCTTAATAGTTATTTTCTTAATTCTTTTACCCAGTTCCAAATTCAATTATGCTACATTACTAGCAACATTGTGATGTTGAATTATTTTAACCACATCATACTAAAATTCCTGTGGATCCAGTATACTAGAACTTTTCAAAACCATACCCTTCTCCTACTTGGAGGCCAGAGTGTTCAAGAGTTCCACACTCTACATTCCCAACCAGATGAAGCAACACAAACCAAAATGCTCACAGCTAAGACGGACGGAGTTAGTTCTGAAAATATGTCAAGCTCTTGCATGTGCTAGGTAATGAGGAAAAGGGAGGTAATCTGAATGGTGGGGGATGGGGCTATCTCAAAATACAGAGACTTTAGTAGTAGGAACATATTGGAGCTCTCCGGGATTGGGAACCTCATCTAGAGACTACCAGCTCAGACAACAGGTGAAAATACAATTAACTTTTAGGAAAGGAATATTTTAAAAAATAAAAATTTAAAAAGCATCAAGGGGCCAGGCACGATGGCTCACACTTGTAATCCTAGCATTCTGGGCCTATCACAGCCCAGTATCTCTGGGCCCGTCACGGCCCTGTCTCTGGGCCTTTTACAGCGGATTGCTTGAGCTCACAGGTTCCGGACCAGCCTAAGCAAGAGCAAGACCCCCTTCTCTACTAAAAATAGAAAATCTGAGGCAAGAAGATCACTTGAGCCCAAGAGTTGGAGGTTTATGTGAGCTATGACCCCATGGCACTCTACCCAGGGCAACAGCTTGAGACTCTGTCTCAAAAATAAATAAATAAGTAAAAAGCAACAAGGACCTTTAACTTCTCAAATCCTGGGAGTTTTCATTTTGCAGTGGGAGGCATGCACCCTCAACGTGAGGGCTTCTTGCATCTTCAGAACATGGGAAAAGATCCCACACATTGTAATCAATACACCTAATCAAAATGTCCAATTCAAATCACCCCAAGAGAGGTACTTCTGAAGTTCATAGAAACTTACTAAATGTGGAATATAAATGTCTTAACACAATAACTAAGGCAATGCCGTGAAGGCTATGTTAACCAGTTTGATGAAAATATTTCAAATTGTATATAAAACCAGCACACTGTACCCCCTGGCTGCATGAATGTACACAGCTATGATTTAATAAAAAAGAATAAAAAACTAGAAAAGCAGCAATGTTTTTAGCTTTTATAAATCTCACAGCGAGCACACTTTCCCTTGTACTGAAGTAACTGCAATCAGTAATTTCAAAGAAATACATGTACTTCTTCCCTTGCTGTCAAGGACAGGAAATAAGCAGTACTCTACCACTAAGGAGAAAACTGCACTCTCAGTGGTGGCAAAAAAAAAAAAAAAAAACCCAGATCATATTAACTTACCATTCGGAAGCAGACACCTGTACAAAAGAAAGATAAAAAGAAATGTCAGCTTATCTACTTTTTAAAAATCCATATTTTTTTTTTTTACTTAACTTTCATCTATAGTAGTCCCCCTTATCTTCAGTTTCACCCTCCAAAGTTTCAGTTATCTCCAATCAACTACAGCTCTAAAATATTAAATGGAAAATTCCAGAAATAAGTAATTCGTAAGTTTTAAATCGCCCAAGTTCTGAGTAGTGTGAGGAAATCTTATGATGGGACATGAATCATCCCTTTGTCCAGCCTGTCCAGCTCACTGCCCATCAGTCACTTAGTAGCTGGCTGAGTGATCAGATGGACCTCACAGTACCACAGCTGAATTCAAATAACTCTTATTTTCCTTAGTATTGGCTTTAGGCTGGGTGCAGTGGCTCATGCCTATAATCCTAGTGTTTTGGGAGGCTGAGGTGAGAGCATCACTTGAGACTATCATAGGAGTTTAAGGCCAGCATGGGCAACACCTTCTCTATAAAAAGTAGGTGAATATACACTTTTAAAAATAATGGCTTCCGAGCACAAGAGCAGTAATAAGGAAAAGGGAGGTAATCTGAATTGTGGGGGATAGGGTTATCTCAAAATACAGAGACTTTAGTAGTAGGAACATATCGGAGCTCTCCGGGATTAGGAACCTCATCTAGTGACTACCAGTTCTTTGGCAATTCAGATTCGCCAAAGAGAAGCCATAAAGTGCTTCCTTTAATTGAAAAGAAAAGGGGGGCAGGGACCGTTGCTCACACCTGAAACGCTAGCACTCTGGGAGGCTGAGGTGGGTGGATTGCTTGAGCTCAGGAGTTCGAGACCACCCTGAGCAAGAGCGAGACCCCCATCTCTATTAAAAATAGGATCCCTTGAGCCCAGGATACTGAGGTTGCTGTGAGCTATGATAACGCCATGGCACTGTACCCAGAACATATGGGAAATTGGGAAATTTGCTTTTTAGCACCCAAGGAGCCAAATGACAACAACAAAGCTTAAATGTAGAGGAGGAGAGGACATGGTAATTTTTAAAAATTGGAAATGGACGGCACCTGTAACTCAGTGGGTAGGGCGCCGGCCACATACACCAAGGCTGACAGGTTTGAACCCAGCCCAGGCCAGCTAAACAACAATGACAACTACAACCAAAAAATAGCTGTGTGTTGTGGGGGCGCCTGTAGTCCCAGTTACTTAGGAGGCTGAGGCAAGAGAATTGCTTAAACCCAGGAGTTTGAGGTTGCTGTGAGCTGTGATGTCACAGCACTCTACTGAGGGTGACATAGTAAGACTCTGTCTCAAAAAAAAAAAAAAAAACTAGGAATGGATAAATAACTGTGGTACAGTCACACAATGGAACACTACGCAGCAATTAAAAGGAACTATGCATACAAGCAGGGACATGTATGAATCATAAATGCATTATTCCAAGAGAAAAGCTAGACTCACACCTAATGTGTAATTCTTTTTTTTTTTTTTTTTTGGAGACAATCTCACTCTGTTGCCCCAGTCTAGAGTGTAGTGGCATCAGCCTAGCTCACAGCAACCTCAAACTCCACAGTTCAAATGATCCTTCTGCCTCAGCCTGCCAAGTAGCTGAGACTATAGGTTCCCACCACAGGGCTCAGCTAAATTTTCTATTTTTAGTAGAGACACTCTTGCTCAGACTGGTCTCAGAGTCCTGAGCTCAGGAATTGAACATTTTGATCAGGTGTATTGATTACAATGTATGAGATCTTTCTCTACCTCAGCCTCTCAGAGTGCTGGGATTACAAGCGTGAGCCATTATGCCAGGCCATAATATATAATCCTACATTCTAGAAAAGGCAAAACTATAAGGACAGAAGACAGATTTGGTGGCTGCCAAGGGCTAGGAGTAGAATGGAGAGACTGCTACAGGAGAGCACAGGGAATATGCAGGGGAAGGGTGGTTTGGGACTGTTCTATATCTTGATTGTGGTAGTGGTTACACAACTATATGTGTTTATCAAAATTCATTAATTGGACATTAAGAAGGGTGAATATTACTGAATGTATATTCTACCTAAGTTAAAAAATAATTAGGAAAAAATACATTGAGAAGTCACAGGGTATAGATCCAGTCTCCAAGAAGCTAAAAGATATAGCTTCTACTTACAGCGACTGAGTTTGGTTAAGAGGATATAGAGGAAAGGCTCCATAGCTTAGATATTTTATGTCGTTCTATAAGCATATTTACAATAATGTTTTCTGATAGTAGTATATCGTGATAACAAATGAATATGAAGAAACAGAGCAGCAAAGCAATAAAGACGGACACTATCACAAATAGAACTTTTATAGGGCTATAAAAATATTTTAAAAGATACATGTTAAATGTAGAGGAATAATGAGAATGAGTGGGAAGTATTGATCTGTAAGAGAATCAAAAAGGCCTTCTGTTATAAAGACGGAGGGAAGGATATTAGTTAGTATAGATACATGTAGAAAAGGGATTGGCAGAAAATTCAAGAAACTTCACATCAACCACGTACCGAGAGAGACAAAACAGAAGAGAAAACAAGCTGAACTATGCAGACAAAAGTCTTTTTATCACAAGAGTGAGGGGATCCCAGCACACAGTAAGACATGACCAGGTAAGCAGATGGAAGGTTTGGGTCAAGGCTGTGTGGTGCATATTCCCGAGACCCCACCAGTGAACAGCCCCATGTAGTATTAAGGAAAGAGTTTACTCTTTACTCCTGAAGTAAACGGAAATTGGAAACGAGGTCTGCTCTTGCCTGTTTAAAGAGTGGGCCAGGGGCTCGGTGCCTGTAGCTCAGCAGCTAGGGCGCCGGCCACATATACCAGGGCTAGTGGGTTCAAACCTGGCCAGAGCCTGCCAAACAACAATGACGACTACAACCAAAAAATAAAAAATAAATAGGTGGGCATTGGGGCAGGCACCTATAGTCCCAGCTACTTGGGAGGCTGAGGCAAGAGAACCATTTAAGCCTAAGAGTTTGAGGTTGCTGTTAGCTGTGATGCCACAGCACTCTACCGAGGCCCACATAGTGGGACTCTGTCTCAAAAAAGAGTGGGCCAGGAACTTGTCACACCTGAGAGATTTTTAGAAACTCAAATTCTCAGGCCACTCCCCAGAACCTACAGAAACAGGAACTCTGAAAGCGGAGTCTAGGAATCTGGCTTGCAGACACTCTCCAGGTGATTCTTATGCCCCTCGGCTGATTCCACCTTAAAGGTTTAGGTCTAGCAGTTTGAAAAGGGCTTATGTTCTGGTTGAGAATCACCTCACAAAGGGGAAAACTCAAACCTTACTGGGCACTGCAGATCTGATGCACTTCCCACTGACGCTGTTCAAGACGATGTTGGTAACAAGTCATGAACTTGCGTCTCACTGTTGTCTCACCTACTTTACAAGTCAGCAGCACCATGGAAAAGAAACCAGTGATGGTGATGGCCAAGTAGAGACGATGAAAAGGACACCCCCTCTCCTGAGCCCCAGCTGGACCTGGTGTTGGCGAAGCCTAGAGGGCCATCTCTTAGGTCTCTCCTTCCTCACCTGCTACTTTACTGCCCCAAGTTCCCAGAGAGGGCGATGACAAGCCCCCAGTGAAGAGCCACACCCTTTCGACACTAAGGAATTCCAAGCAACCCTTCCACCATCTATTCGCTGATGATGAAAAAAGCCATTAGCATAAGCTGATGGGGGGGCGTGAAATTTTTTTTTTAATTATCAAACATAGATATTTTGTTCATTATGTGTTGCAGGGGTAAGGAAATTACCTACTCTAACCTATTGATAGAATTTTTTTTCCCACACGATTCTTTTCTTCTTAAAGAATCAGGTAACTCAGATGTATTTAACAAACACAGTCAAACATTGATTATTCACAAATATTTTTTAATTATCTAATTCTAAGTGCAAAGAAAAAGTTGAGCAAAATACTGCATCTAAGATTTTAAATGCAGGAGTGTCCAAGCTCCCACAGGCAGCATGCTGATTTTGTGAGGACTTTTCTGGTTGTGGTGTCGGATATCATGAAAGGTACACGCAGACCTTTTTCTTTTTGCTCATCAGCTCTCACAGTGCTTATGTATTTAATGTGTGTAGCCAAGGTGACTCTTAGTCTTCTAACGTGCAGCTGAAAAGAAAAAAGATTGGACACCCCTGCATAGGAAAGATAGGAAAGTGAACTGGCAATTAAAATATAGAACGATTACGAGATGTGAGATACATACACCTGGGGACAAATGAGAGCTTCTGGGAGAGACACATGACCCAGTCTTTGTTGGAAAATGGATCTGAGAGTTGAGATTTCAGTAATGAGCAAAAATGAATATGATGAGAGGAGAACATTACAGATGGGAGAGCACGTGCAAAGGCCCGGGGTCAGGTCTGGCACATTGTGTACCACACGATAGGTAAATATCCAAACCCACGCACTGCATAACTTCTCTCAATTACTTGTAGTCCCCAAACTTTACTGAAGACTTACTGTAAAAAGAGCCTAATTCTGTCCCAACTATTTCTAGAAAAATGGGGGGGTAAAGTTTTTATACCTAAAATTGCCATAATCTTTCAACTCATTTACACCAAGAGCCTCCAGGGTGAGTCAAGGACTGTCCTCACCTGTGTTTTCTCTTTTTATATATTCAGTTATCCCATAGAAAAACATGTAGAGAGACCACTGGTGGGGTCAGTGGTCAGTACCCCTGGACTATGCTCCCAGTCTTGCCCTTCTACGGTGTTCTCCATAAAGCAGCCAAGGTAGTTTCTTCTCTCAGGTAAATCCCATTACTTCCTTCCCCAGCTTAAAGCCCTCTGTGGCCCCCCATAACACTTGAAATGCAATATGATTTTTCTGGTTACCACAGCCTTTGTGCCGCTCCCTGACGTTTCTCCACACCCCTAGCATCTCCTCTGCACTTACCCACAGCAGCCAACTTCCCCCCTGTGGCTCCTTAACAAGTCAGGCATATGTTCACCTCACTGACCATTCCTTCTGCCCCAAGTCCCCTTTCCCCTGATAGTCTCATGTCTGGTTTCTTCTCATTACTCATATCTCACCTCCAAGGTTACATTTATGCAGAGATATGAATGAGACCAGTTTATCTAAAACAGCGATGCACCCCCATATGTTTTCTGCATATGCATGGTACTGATTACCACATGAGATTATTACATATGTTTGTTTACTTTTTTTATTCCCTACCTTTAATAGTAAACTAAATTCCACGAGGACAGGACATTTTTTCTGTCTTGTTCATGACTATGTTCCCAGCACCTAAACCAGAGCTTGGGACATGGTTGTTGAATAAATGAATAAAAGAAAAACTAGCTGATAAATATTTAAGTGAAATATTTAACCACCCTTATAATAATTTACTATTAACACTGCAAATAAGCATATAACCATATTGATTAGTATTTTATTTTCAAAATGATGATACTAAATTTACTGTATTCAAAGTGCTAAAATGTTCCATACTCAGTGGCTCCTGCCTATAATTCTAGCACTCTGGGAGGCCAAAGTGGGTGAATTGCTTGAGCTTAGGAGTTCAAGACTAGCCTGAGCAAGAGTAAGACCCTTCTCTACTAAAAATAGGAAAATTAGCAGGATGTTGTGACAGGCACCTGTAGTTCCTTACCCAGGGAGGCTAAGGCAAGAAGATTGCTTGAGCCCAAGAGTTTGAGGTTGCTGTGAGCTATGACACTATGGCACTCTACCCAGGGCAAGGAGTGAGATTCTGTCTCAAAAAGATTCTAGCATAATTTTACATAGTGTTAACATACAGTCTGTATGTATGTATACATAAAATATATACAGAAGGTACAAAAAAAAGTACACACATTTTAAGAAAGAAAAAGCTATTAAAATTGTAATACTCAATATATACCAACTAACAAAAAAATGAATACAAGTCACACTTGATTTCTGTAATCACAAGCGGTGATCAAAGTGGTTACCATCAGCGATCAGACACTTCTGATTATAGTGAACAAAAAGTAATACATAGATAACATCTCTTGTGTTTATATGTCAGTTAAAATGTGTATACTTTTTTTGGCACTCCTGACATATTATATATAGTATATATACTATAAAGGGTAGTATATGTATCTAATTAGTATCTATATATAATTGCATATGTACTATAAAGGATAGTATATATAATAGTATAGTGTGTGTGTGTATATATATATATATATATATATATATATACACTATGTCTTAAACGTATACCTAGTATTGGTGCTGATCATAATCCTGAAAGACACATTCTCAAATGCCATAATTCCAAATGTTGAAATCCTGAACTATCAAAATTCCTAATATCTAAAATCCTGAAAATCACAACCCTGAAAGATTAAAATCCTAAAAGCTTAACTCTGGGGAGGGATTAGTGTGTTTTCAGGATAGGATAGTTGCATCATGTGAGCTGTATCATGTTAAGCAGACCTAACCTTGATACTGTCTTTGTCTAGAAATTAAGTACGATTTAAGCTGGAGACATCTATAGGTGCCCAGTTGACAAGGGCTGGATTTGTGGATTTAATTTTGGTTGTCAGCTTGACTAGATTCGGGAAACCCAGGGAAGCATTATTTCAGGTGTGTCTGTGAGGCATATCCAGAGATTACTATGTAGTCTGAGTGGACTCGGTGGACTGAGTGGACTGGGGAGGGAAGATCCACTCTCAACATTTCCAATGTTTCACAGATCACAGAAGTCAAAATGCAGGCAAAAATGCAAGAAATCTCTGCCAAATTATTCAATCATGTATGACTTCACACCTGCATGTTCCATTTTGGTTAATGAATGGGGACTTTTAAAAGTATCCTCATTGTTTTTTAATCAATGATATACAATTCATGACCCTGTTGGATCCAAAAATTCTAGAACATGTCTATTTGTTTATGCATAAATGACCATTAAAAAATAGTGAAGCATTGGGTGGCGCCTGTGGCTCAACGGAGTAGGGCGGCAGCCCCATATGCTGAAGGTGGAGGATTCAAACCCAGCCCTGACCAAAAAAAAAAAAAATAGTGAAGCATTTTATAAATGCTCATCTGAAGACTTGGTGGACACCGCAGAAGAAAATGGATTTTAACTGAATCCCCAAACCATAATTGTAACTGGCTCCCTGAACAGAAATGCCTTTTTGCAGCTCTCTTAAGTTTCAGGTTCCCAGGCCAGGAAGATTTGCTGACTAGAATTCTGTCATTTTCTGTTTCACCGATTCCCTGTTTTTCAGAACGGCAGACCCTCCCTGAAGTAATGAGATAATACAAGGCTTTATGTTACCCAACTCCTCAGAGAAGTCAAGATAAGCGCATTCCATCACCAACGTTGCCCAAGGACTCACTGAGCAACCGACTCCCCACAACCCATAGGTCCCGAGACTGAAAGGATGACCCCCTATTACCTCCTAGCTTATTACACACTGAGGGGTCTCGACCCTGGGAGGGCCTATCCACCATTTTTTGGTAATACAGCGTACGTGCCAGTACGATTTCTCACTGTGCTTGCACGCCTTGCAGTCCACCCCAAACATGCAATGGTGCTCACTCACTCGGTGCACTGTCCATTTCACCTCTAGAAAACCCCGACCACATACATCAGGGTGGTGGGCTTTAGGGAGTCCTCGCACCTCCGGGTTGATGTCCTTGACAATCCTCATCTCAGTAATTGGCTTTCTGTGCCACAGAGGCAACTCCTCCTTGCAGGTTCTTTAATGTAAGGACAGAATTAGGTGCAATCACGTCTTCTAAGAGTGAATTTCAAGGTGTTACCAATAAAATTTGTTTTTTCCTTTCAGCCTAATGCATTTGGTAGAAAACTCAGATGACTGGATTGGCCACAAGATGCCAAAATGATGAAAACGTCAATTTAATAATGTGTTATTTGTCTGCATTGGTATTTCTTCCAGCTGATGAAATTCCAGGAGCTTTTAGTGAATTAAAGCTGCAGTTGCCTGAAGAAGCCAGCCAAGGGACGGACTGGTTTGGAAATAATTATGTGTGACCAATGTGGTGGTTCACCCCACTAATCCTAGCACTCAGAGGGCACTGAAGCAGGAGGATTGCTTGAGCTCAGAATTTTGAGACCAGCCTGAGCAAAGCAAGACCCCATCTCTACTAAAAATAGAAAAATTAGCCAGGGTTGGTGGCACACGCCTATAGGTACAACTACTTGGAAAGCCAAGGCAGGAGCACTGCTTGGACCCAGGAGTTTGAGGTTGCTATGAGCTAGGCTAAGCCCATGGCATTCCAGTCCAGGCAATAAAGCAAGATTCTGTCCCCCCAACCAAAAAAGAGAAGAAAATAATTGCGTGCTATGTGCACAGTAAGATAAGACCCAGAACAGTTTTGTTGTTTGATCACCAGAATTGTTTCCATCAAACCTGTGGTCTATGTATGAATGCATGCAGAATGGATTTCCATATAACCAAAACAACACAAAAGAACTGCACAGAAGATGGGGAAACTGAATAGGTAATGTTTGTGTCAAATCGTAGAAGAATTTCAATCCCACGTACAAAATGAATATATTCTCCAAAAAGAGCCATATCCAAAGAAAAAATATCAGCTATTCATCATGATGTAAGACATCAAAACATCGTTAATGATCTTGAAAGCTGGTCAGTTCTTACAGACTATCTCCTTGCCGTTGCCCATACACTAACCCTGTAACACATTTTTCATGTCAAATTTTCTTTTCAGTTTTTCCCTTCTTTTCTTTTTTCAGTTTTTCTCACTATTTTAAATTATCAGCATTACTTTTTACAATTTGTAATGCTATGTATTTCATCTTCACATTGTTTTCAATGCTAGAGGTATAAACTATATAAAGACTTTCAGAGAATTCTAATTCATTTTATGCAATTTTTTTGCAAATTTAACACCAGGAAAGTATGTTATCACAACACTGCCTTTATGTGTAAGCAATATGCATGTATGTAAAAATGCTGAACTTTTTAATAAACGTAGAGATGTCCATTTCACACATCTGCATTTGTGAAAGATAAAATTTCCCAAAATCTCAGCTCTTCAGCTGACTGCATATGTAGTGATGACCTATCACAGACTCGGATCGGTCTCATCTAAAGACAGGTTGTCCGTCATGGTATTTCAGATGACCCCAGTTATGAAGATGAGTGCACAAATCACCAGCCATACTGATGTGTGTGTATGCATTTTGGTTTTTGACTCATTCCCTTATGAATTCAGTTGCTGTGCTCGTAACTGTTAAACTGCACAACTGCCATTCGTATACTTGAGTATTTATTCTTACAAAAATAGGTGTGTTATTATTGCCTATCTTAAAGTGGTCTACAAAGGGTTCTCTTGTGTTTTTATGTTTCTCGAATTAATCCTCTTTAAAAACATCTTCTTTTTTTTTATTTTTTT
>CAUYQV010194614.1:0-17549 GCA_963574575.1 Galagoides demidoff | reverse complement strand
TTTTGTGATATGGGCTAATCTTACTGGAGTTAGGTGATATCTCAAAGTAGTTTTGATTTGCATTTCTCTAATGATTAAGGATGGTGAGCATTTTTTCATATATCTATAGGCCGCATGCCTATCTTCTTTGGTGAAATTTCTCTTCAAGTTCTTTGCCCACCTTGCAATGGGATCACTTGTTTTTCTTTTGCTAATGTGTTTGAGTTCTCTATGGATTCTGGTACACTGTACCCCATGTTTGCATTAATGTACACAGCTATTATTTAATAATAAAAGAAATTAAAATAAAACCAAACCTTTCTTTTCATTTTCTTGTAGTTGATTGGAGATGCATTGGAAAAATACAGTGCAGACATTTCAGTTTAACCAGCAACTATCGTAATGGTAGGCCAGGGATTAAGAAGTGACTTTTGTAAGAAATATTCTGAAAAGTTATTTCAAATTTTCTCATCAACTGGGTGTTATAAACCCCAAATATAGACATTTTTTGCTTTTCTTACAAGATGTCACATTTTGAAACCATGTTTAATGATAAATAATCCACTGTTGTTTAAAGCTCGTAAATCTCTATGTTCTTATTATTTGTAAGTTTTATGAGACACTAAGAGTGGATACAATATAAACTGACTTTTTAAAACATAAGTGCGCCTCAAGAGTCATTCCTTTCTGAAGTTATTTCCTGAGATTTAAAAAAAAAAATTGATCTAGAGAGTTTTCACATTTCAGTACTTTAACATTTTCACAAGTGGTGAAACATGATAAATTTTATTTCATCTTCTTCCAAATTGAAAAGGTCAGCATTTAAGCCACATCATCAGGATGGTACCTGTGGCTCAAAGAAGTAGGGTGCTGGCCCCAAATACTGGAGGTGGTGGGTTCAAACCCAGCCCCAGCCAAAAACTGCAAAAAAAAAAAAAAAAAGGCCATCTCATTAGTGACTGCATTAACAAAACAGCTGAAGGTACAGAGCAGTTTCAACCTGTTGTTAACAGAACCCCAGAAACTAGGTCATCCCTCTACAAATGGACATGACTTCCCCTCCACTGCTTCCTCTCTCCAGGTCACTTTGGGCTTCACATGCTGGCAATCTGAAGCTTTTATGGAAGGAAGGCATTCCTTTGGTATGGAAAAAAGGGGCTAGCTCGGAAGGCTTCTCTGTTGGTTTTTCCTGTGTAATCCTACAAAACCGTATTTAGAACAGTGAATAATAGTAGAAGTATATTTAGGGCAATTCATCTGTCTTGACTTTTAAACATCCCTGCAGATGCTTGGACTGGCCCTTTTCATTTGGTGTGTGCTGCTTTTCCTATGAGTTTATGATCAGCAGCCCTGTGCATCTCAGGGCTCTGGGCGAGAGGAAGCCACAGTGATTGCAGGGAGGGCCCAGCACCGACCTGGTGGGACTTGCTACCAGTTCATCAAGAAGACACTTGGGAAATATTTATCCAAGATGTTAATGATCATAGAAAATGCTTTATTTGTATGTTAACTCATTCCTGGGATAATTAATTTTGAGGGTTAATTGCACAAAGAAGTAAATAAAGCATTCTATTTCTCAATTTAATATTTATTAATTCATATTTCTTAGAAATTTTAAAACCTTGTTTTTGTTTTTTTCTGGATGGAAACAGGGGTCAGAGGAAGGCAGGGGTTTCTCCGCAGACTGTTACAGGTCCCTCTCCTGTCCATATGTCAGAACAAAGGAGATCCAGGGAGGGTAGAGAATAAACATGTTTATTTTATAATCATCAAGAAGTAAAATTATCTTGAACATCTTAAAATATTGTCTGTGCTTCTGCTACAAAGCCTGAAACTAAGACAACCCATAGAAAGCCTGTGTCTCACCAGCACCAAAGGCACAGATGGGCTATGGCTGCCCCGGGAGAGAAATCATGGTGATATATGCCTGTTTAAGAAGACTGCCTATAAGCTATAAGAGTAAGCACTTAGAAATATTTATTTATTTTTATTTTTATTTATTTTTTTGAGGCAGAGTCTCACTCTGTCACCCTGGGTAGAGTGCTATGGCATCATAGCAACCTCAAAATCTTGAGCTCAAGCAATCCATTTACCTAAGATGTTTCCGTTTTTTTTTTTTTTTTTAATAGAGATTGGGGTCTCACTCTTGCTCAGGCTGGTCTCCAACTCCTGAGTTCAAGTCGTCTACCCACCTTGGCCTCCCAGAGTGCTTAGGATTACAGGTGTGAGTCATTGCACCCAGCCACACAGAAACCTTTAAAAAATGTGAAATGACTTATGGTATTTATTTACAATATAATGTGATGTCATTTAACAAAAAGAAAAACCTAAAGTAGGGGTGATTACACTTTACTGTCTGATCTACAGGTGGTTATTTTATGTCAGTTTTCTAGGGTCACCCTCCCAAGTCAGTGACACGCTACATGACATGTATGACATAAATTATGCTATAATTACTGTATACAAATGATGCAGATATTGCTTTTACATGTATTTGATTATTTAATTTCCTTATAAAGTAACTTCAAGGAAAAGAATTATGATTAAATGTATATGGCAAAATGTATTTGTTTATATTAACAAATGAGTATTTTTACTTCTTCAGGGCAATAAATTCTGAACATAAGCACTTTTTTAGGTAACTGAACAAATTGGAGTTACTATTGCATCGCCCAGTGAACCTTAACTTTTAATTATACATTAAATGCTTGGGATCATAACACACACACTGTATCATCTTTTAGAATGACAGAAAGCCCAGACATTCAGATTGCCCTGGACCGAGAGGGGTAGGACAGTGCACCAGGATCCTCCAAGGTGAAGAAAATACCTGCAGTGTTCAGTTGAGCAGGCACCTGTTTGGTTTCCGTGAGATGCTAAGAGGGGAACACTCTCTCCCCCCAGAGCTCAGGTGCTGGTTCAGGACTCCACTGCGTGGAGCTCAAGTCCGCAGGCAGGGAGGTGGCGAGCTGTTTGTGGTGGGGCAGAGTCAGAAGTCTTCTCTGAGACAGGACTGGAGGAAAGGGAAGAGGGCAGAAATGAGAACTGCAGCACACCTGTCTTTCCACTTTCATTCCCCAGCTCTCCAGCAGTGCTGGGCTATAGTCACTGTTCAGTGTTGTCAAGTGAATGCTAGAGAGCATGCCCAGCAGAGGATGGAGTGTGAGCATCTTGGGAGGCAGAGGATGGAGTGTGAGTATCTCGGGAGGTAGAGGATGGAGAGTGAGCATCTCGGGAGGTAGAGGATGGAGAGTGAGCATCTCGGGAGGTAGAGGATGGAGTGTGAGCGTCTTGGGAGGCAGAAGATGGAGTGTGAGTGTCTAGGGAGGCAGAGGATGGAGTGTGAGAGTCTCCAGAGGGAGGCAGAGGATGGAGTGTGAGCGTCTTGAGAGGGAGGCAGAGGATGGAGTGTGAGCGTCTTGAGAGGGAGGCAGAGGATGGAGTGTGAGCGTCTAGGGAGGCAGAGGATGGAGTGTGAGCATCTCCAGAGGCAGAGGATGGAGTGTGAGAGTCTCTGGAGGGAGGCAGAGGATGGAGTGTGAACGTCTTGGGAGGCAGAGGATGGAGTGTGAGCGTCTTGGGAGGCAGAGGATGGAGTGTGAATGTCTTGGGAGGCAGAGGATGGAGTGTGAGCGTCTCGGAAGGCAGAGGATGGAGTGTGAATGTCTTGGGAGGCAGCGGATAGAGTGTGAGCATCTCAGGAGGGAGGCAGAAGATGGAGTGTGAGCATCTCGGGAGGCAGAGGGAGCCTTTCGGGAAGAGCACTGCTTGGATCAAGGTTGGCAGGCGAGAGAAGAGCCCTGAGACGTGGCACGGATGATCGTAGGCAGTGTTTTAGCGTGTGCTGTGTGGTGCCCACAGCATGGGAACGCCAGTGGGTATATGGAAGGGGATTTGCGTGTTTGCATTTCTGTTCAGGGAAGAGAATTCCAGGAAAGCAGAGAAGGAGACAATAGTGAGAATATGGTAGGGAAATGGGCTGGGCTTGGCAGTTGGCTGTGATGCTGGCTACAGGGAGAAGGGATAGAAGCTCCCAATTTCGTGTCTTAGTTAATTCACTGAGATTGGGCCCAAATTATAGAAGCAGCCTCTTGGTACATGAAGAAAAATACTGTACTGACATCAGGGGCCAGTATTTAAATGGAACAGTATTAATTTTAGCTGTGTGTTTTGGGCGCGGCACTATCCCCTCTGAACCTACCCTGCGGTTGTGAGAGTTAAATTAATTAACGCAGATGCAGGTGCCTGGTTTATAACCGTGCTCATTAAAAGTCTATTACATTTGTAGTTTAGAGAGCCATTTTAATTTTAGTTTGACAAACCCAAACCATAAACACAATAAAAACTCCCATATTTTTGATTAGTTCAAAGAGGTCAGCACTTGTCTGGGGGAAGATACCATTCTGTAGTAGACAATACTATAAAGTTTTATACAAACAGGATAACAAAGTGAAAACGTGATACTTAGAACATGAAACGTTTTCATCAAATATTTCCTCAGTGCTTTTTACTTTGACTGTCATGACACTATTTTAAAGATTCTTAATCCAGACGAGGCCATAAAATGTAATTTCGCTTCATAAAATTGTTGCCAGTTGGCTTTCGTCACTATTTTTTGAAAATTAACTAGAATTTTGAGAGAAAAATTGACCAACTCGTTTTAGATTTAGAAATGTAATGCCATGAAATTATGTAATCTCCCTTTGAATTCATCCTAGTGTGACTTACAGACTGGATCCCATCTCCTCTGGTTTTCTAGGCCATTTATTTGTTTCTCTCCAGTGAAAGGCCCTGCCCCTCTACCTCCTTTTAATCCCAGAGACAAGGACCCCTTCTTTCATGGGTGCAATCTACATGCCCTAGTAGCAAAATCTGGGCACTTAGAAGGTGCTTAGTCAATCTTGATGGAACAGGGTTTGCGTAAGTGAATGGAACCCAAGTGGAGATTTTTCAGGCACATGCCTGAAAAGTATGAAGTATTCTCATTGCTGCCCAAAGGGTCCTGACCAAGGCTTGACCATCTAGCACAATTGAGTTTCTTGCCATCAAATTACTATTCATTTGAACCCACGTTTCTGCTAAGATTTATTTTTGTAGCTCCATCACATAAGTGGTTAAAGCTAACTGTTTGAACTAATATAATAATGGGAATTGTATAAATATGGCTTTTTAAAAATTCTATTACAAATACTCAACAACCTCTCTTTTATTTCTTTATACATCCTGACCCCTTTATTCCTTGGCATATTATATAAAATATAAGGTACAGACTCCCTGCTGAGCACTGGGTGGAGTACCGCAGATTGATACACCGGAACGTCACGGTGTTTTTCATTCAGGAAGCTGTGCCTCGTGCAATCCATTCCATTCTGAGAAAGGGATGTCGATAGCTATTATGTGTTTCCGTAACTCTTAGAGGACTAATAGGAAAGTAAAACTTAAAAAGGCAGAATAAAGAAAAAATAAAGTTATAAACTATTTTAATTATTCTAAGATTTGTCGAATCATTCACAAATTATGATCAGAAAAATTACATGCAAGATCTTTAGAAAAATTAAAAAATTAAACTATGGAAAAATTTTAATATTTTCCATATTAATGTTTGGAAGGATCTATTTTGTAAATAATGTGATTTTGATATTGCTTATAGTTTCTTAGCAATCTTAGACATATACAGATAAATTAGATGAAGACTGTAAAGGGAAAAATGAAAATATCCAAGGTCATTTTGGGGGCAGACTAATTTTGTTATTTAGATTTGTGGTGATAAAATATTTCCTAGGAATACCCACACGGCATCTAATTGGTAATATGCTAAGTGAATAATTTACCCAAGTGAAAACTCTAGAGAATGCCCTGAAGAATTGTCACATGAGAACCTGGTGATTTAATTTGTCATCGATACAGATGTCCTCCCTTTATCTGGGAGAGGGGACAGATCTATCAACTAATTTCTTGATAATGGAGCTAACAGTTTTTCCAGCGAAGAGACGCTCATGTTGAGTTGTTTGTGTAGGACAGATTTAACACATTTCTTTTAAAAAAAAATTTCTAAAATATATTCTCTCTTAAAAGCATAGACAGAGGAGATAACTCCTAAACAGCTACAACACAGACTGTTCCAGAACTGAGCCCATGCCGTGTGTGAAGGGAGGGCAGGGGCAGCGAGCGCAGAGTCCTTTCATTCACCCAGTGCAGGGAAGGGCTGTATGTGGGGGGAAGGGAAAGGACGAAGGCAGAGGAGGCTGTTTATGCAAAGAGATGTTCACGGCCAATTTTAGAGAGCGGTGGGTAGACTCGGTTCCTCCTCGCACAACGTTTTTGAAATTGCTCTCTATCTGCGTTAATTAGGATGCGAAATTAAAATCTGTTCACAGCCAACTGAAGATGGTGGCAGCAGTGGAGGGCACGCACTCAGTTGGCCGCTGACGAGATTTCAATTTTCTGCAGTAGTCAGCTTCTAGGAAAACCTTGCAGGGAATGAATGCACTGATCAGTGGTTCCATCAACGGCTGCCAGGACCCTACCCAGACCATCTGTCTCATGATGACTTCCTTTGACTGGATTTCTTTGAAATTTCTTGTATGTCAGAACTGTGTATGAGCAGGCCCGGCAACTGTGATGCGGTGGCACCAGCGTTCTTTAGCCATTGTTCTTCTATTCAGAACTATTCTTGCAAATACTTTTAAACAAATTGACATCATCCCAGTATGCCAGATAATCTACTCTGAAGTATCTGGAAGACATCTCAGTGCTGTGCCTTCTTTGCATGGGTACCTTGGAAAGAAAATTAGCGATAGAGGCAAGGTAGAATGTTTGAATGAAATAATTGTATCTAATCATCTAGATAGAATGTTTAGAGTTCTGTGACTGCAAATGTCCCTGCCATGAGTCTCGGTGCTCTCTGAACAGGCATCTTCATACTATGCGATCTGGTGTCTCTTAAAAAAGCAAATGAAAGTGAGTGTTATTTGTGTGCATTTCCATAGTTTGATCGACAGATTTTGTAGAACTTGTAGTAAGGTGAATTATGCCAATGGAAATTCCTTGAAATATGATTGAGGAAATTGGGTTAGTAAAATGCAATTTGTTGATATAGGTTGCTGTTCTGCTGTTAGATTTTATTTTTCAGGTAAAAAGCCATGCTCTAAATCTTTTTTGTTTGTTTGTTTGTTTCTTTTTTTTTTTATTGAATGGTAACTATGTACATTAATGCACTTCTGGGATACAGTGTGGGGTTTTCACATGCAATCCGAAATACTTCCATCAAACTGATCAACACAGCCTTCATGTCATTTTCTCATTTATTGTTTTAAAACGTTCTCATTCTACTCTTAGAGAGATTCACTTGTACCCCTGTAAGATAAACCTCAAAAATGGTCCCTCCAATCCCCCTCCCTCCACCCATTCCCTCCCTCCCTTCTCCCTCCCCCCTCACGACATTCTTAGGCTACTTGGTTATAGCTTTCATATAAAAGGTATAAATTAGTTTCATAATAGGGGTGTGTACATTGGATACTTTTTTCTCCATTCTTGTGATACTTTGCTCAGAAGAACATTCTCCAGCTCCATCCATGTGAACATGAAGGACATAAAGTCTCTATCCTTCTTAATGGCTGCATAGTATTCCATGGTGTACATATACCACAGTTTGTTGATCCATTCGTAGATAGATGGGCACTTGGGCTTCTTTATAGTTTATTATTTTAGAAAGAAACATGATAATCTAACTCAATCTAAGCAATGCTAAGGAAAAGAGCTGGATGTTATGCAATAAAAGAAATTACTTTTGGATCAGCGCCTATGGCTCAATTGGCTAAGGCGCCAGCCACGTACACCTAAGGTGGCGGGTTTGAATCCCCAGCCTGGGCCTGCCAAACAACAATGATGGCTGCAACCAAAAAAAAAAAAATGGCTGGGCGTTGTGACGGGCGCCTGTGGTCCCAGCTACTTGGGAGGCAGAGGCAGGAGACTCACTTGAGCCCAGGAGTTGGAGGTTGCTATGAGCTGTGATGCCATGGCACTCTACTCAGGGGGATAGCTTGAGGCTCCATCTCAAAAAAAAAAAAAAAGAAAAAGAAAAATTTTTTAGCAGAAGCTTTGTTTTTATGTTTGTAATTAATAAATGTCTTAATTTTATCAAGTGCTTTTTTGTATTGGAAGAGAAAATCATATGGTTTTCCTCATTTGAATTTTTAATGTGATGAACAACATTAATACAATTTCTAATTTTCAAATATGTTTGCATTCCTAGCACAAAACTATGGTGTGCTAACATTTTCTGTAGAATTTTTACATCTATCTCATGAGTAAAATTGTATTTTTCCTTTCTAAAATTGACTTTCTCTAAATTTCAGATTGATTTCAGGATAATTTTTGCTGTTTTGAGTCTCTGAAACAATTTACATTTCTTTGAAATGTGAAATTATGTAATACCTAAAGTGTTAGAAATCACGTATAAATCATTTGCATCCTTTCCTCATTTTTGTGGAAATGTCTTTAAGGAAGCCATTTATTTAATTATTATAGGATTAATAAGAATTTTCTATTTTTCTTTGAATCCAATTTGACTTTTCATTTTTTAAAATTTAATGACAAGTTCTTAAAATTATATACCCATTGCGCCTTCACTTTGCTGGATCTATAATTACATCCTCTTTTTATTAAATACTATTTTATTACCCTTTATTTTTATCTACAGTTAATTTTGCCAGAACTGTGCATATTTTATCTTCCTTCATTTTTTTTTTCTAAACAAACCTTCTGGCTTTGTTGATTCTTCCCTATTTTATATTGATTCTCTTCATCATTAGTTTATCCTGCCTGCATTCAATCATCTTTAGGTTGATTCTGTTACTCTTTTTCTAACATCCTTAGTTGAGTGACTGTATCATTAACTTTTGCCTTTTTTTTTTGCAGTTTTTGGCCAGGCCCGGGTTTGAACCCACCACCTCCGGTATATGGGGCCAGCGCTTTTGAGCCCATAGGCACTGCCTGATTCTTGCCTTTTTTTACTTTCTAAAATTAATATTTAAAATCATATGCTTTATTGTTTTCAATACATAAGTCGAATTTTAATATGTAGCATTTTTAGCAGTTATAGGTAGACTTTAATTTTTTACATTTTTTTCTTTGATGCATGAGTTATTCATTAGCTTTTCAAAAACTCGCCAAATACAGGTACCAATATTGCTTATCTTTTCATTGGTAACTAATTTAATTAACCGAATTGGGGTCAGAGAACATGCTGGTGTGATGGCAACTCTCGGACAGATGTGGACGCAGGCACTGCAGCCTGATACTTGTTAGCTGCACTTGAGGGGGACGTATGTTTTTTAATGATTGGATGCAGGATTCCATATGTGTCTAATTAACCAAGACTGTTACTTGTGCTGTTAAATTTTCTAAATCTTTACTCATGTTTTGTTTGCTGAATCTCTCATCCAGCTTACTATAATTGGTGATGATACGTTGAAATCTCCCATGATGATGATGTACTTGTCAATTTCTCTCCCATAGTTGTTTCGAGTTTTCCTTTTAGTATTTAAGGTTCTATAGATGTTTAGAACTGAATTATATTCTTGGTGGAGTGAACTTTTCTTTCTTTCTTTTTTTTTTTTTCTTTTTAAAGACAATATCTTGCTCTGTTGCTGAGGGTAGAGGGTAGTGGCACCATCGTAGCTCACTGCAACCTCACACTTCTGGGCTCCAGTAAGCCTTCTACCTCAGCCTCCTGAGTAGCTGAGACTACAGGAGCCTGCCACCATGTTCAGCTAAGTTTTCTGTTTTTAGTAGAGATGGGGTCTTGCTTTTGCTCAGGCTGGTTGCCAACTCCTGAGCTGAAGTGATCCTCCTGCCTGGCTCCCAAGAGTGCTAGGATTACAGGCATGAGCCACTGTGCCTGGCCTGGAGTGAACCTTTTATCATTTTATATAATTGTAAATTAAATTATTGAGTCAATTACTCAAATGATTTTGAGCCTCTCCCCTTTTCTTGGAGACCAGGGGTGGAGGGAAGCTCAGGGAGGCATTGTATGCAGATGTGTGTCTCTTCACACGTTATGTAGAATTCTTAAAAGCCTGAATGTTATGATGTAGATTTTCGTGTTTTCAAAATTTCATAAACCCACTTTATGAGGACTTTCAGAGTAGACAGTTCTGTGGGAACATCTCTATCCTGAACTTTTGTCCAGACAAGCCCAAAGAGCAAGGCTAAATGCCAGAGTGACTGACCCCCAGCAATAGGAGTGTCACTTGTCAACCTGGACTAAGAAACCGGACTGTTTGAGTAACCAAGGGCAATCCCAGGGCACGTCCTCTGGGCAGACTCCCTTCTGGGCTCATCAGCCATCCAAGGCTCAGCTGCATGCATTTCAGAACTATGAACCTCAGAACCATCTGGGCTGTGCATGGACAGACTCACCCAGATGACTTTGTCAGCCTTGGCCAGACATTACGGCTGCTGTGCCTTCATGCCGGCCGCTGTGCCTTCATGCCACCTTGGAAGCCCAAAGCTCTCCCCCTGGGTCCAACCCTACTTCCCACTTCCCAGCCATGTCCTTGATCCATCCCTGACATTTTCAATCTCCCCTTCACATCCCCCTCCCTCCCACATACCTGCCTCTCCCCTCCCATCTGTCTGGACCCTACTCCTTCATCTCCTAAGGACTCTGATGAACCCTTCATGTGACATCTGGCACAGTGCCTGGGCTCAGTAAGTGCTTAAAAAAATGCAACTTTCCCCAAACTGCAGAACTGAAAGTGTCAGCTTGTCAAGTACAGATGACTTAAGTTCTACTTCCAGCTCCAGCAGGAGTAGTTGGGAGATTTTACACTGTCTCTCCTATCTTAGATTGCTCACTTTTGGAATGGGACGTGATATTGTGGCTCTAGATAGAACCCAAAACAACTTAACCACTCAGAAGTCATTGCCTTAACTCACACCTGGTAGAGAGCAACTATTTCTTCTCGAGGATGCGTCTTCTGAAAGCAATGATAGTCAGAATGGAGAGTTGGCAGGACAGATATTTTAATTTTCCTCTTACCACATGGCACAGATAGGTACTGAATTTACCTGTAAGCAGACTACACCATATGTCAAAAGGACAGTGTCCACAGATTTTTAGGAATGAAAGGGGAGAGTTCATGTTTGTTAATCATCTCCCATGGGTTGGGCATTTTTCATATTATATGGTTTAATCTTCACCAGCACCTGAAAAACCCCCATTTTATAGAGGATGAAACAGAGGTTCCGGGCTGTGAAACACCCAGTACACCTTGGTGGTGCGTGGAGGAGGAAAGTGGCATCCATGTGTGGCCTGCCATGGCTATGGGCTGCAGTTAGGACATCGTAGTTGCAGGAGCCTCTGTGTGTGCATGGCTGAGCACCCAGGGACACAGTTCCCACAGAACCTAAAACTCTGGCAGCCTGCAATGTAAGAGAAAGCAGGGGACGGTCGCCAGCCCGTTTCCTCAGGTGAATTAACCTTTAAGCCAGTGTTCAGAAATGTGGGCCAGAGACTCAAGGTACCAGTGTTGCCATCTCCGACCCTGAGCATCGGATTAAGTGTGAAACCAGAGACTTACTTGCTGGACTCTTGACTCCTCGCAGGCCTGTTCTCCTGAGGAAGACGCTGAGGGAGCCGAGGGACGCTGTGCTCGGCAGGCCACTCTTCCTGCAATTCCAAACCTACCTTTCCCCGCACTTGCATTTTGAGCCTCAAGTGCTAGTTAAACATTAATTTCTGATGGTGACAAAGGTTGACCAAGTCTTGAGACATCTGGAGGGAATAGCTCTTCTGTAGGGAACCTAAGAAAGTTCATTCTGGGAGCCTGCTTCCTTCCAGACCCTGGCAGCGTGGCTCTCTCGTAATACACAGTCTTGGGTGTATGTCCCATTGTCCCACTCAGACTCAGTTTCAACTTTTCAGCTCTATTAAGTGATCCCACAATTTCTAGGCCTGCAGCAGTGTCAGAAGGCAGCTGCCTCCCCCCGCAACTGGACCTGCACGTCTCAGCACCACGCTCAGACGGTGGTGAAGAGTTCCAGGTTCAGATAATCACTACAGCCCAAGCCCTCACCCTCCTGCTCAAAGGCCACTGAAATAAATGACATTTGAGATGCATGAAACCATACTATGAGTGGGATTGGGACAAATTCCTAGAAAACCCAAGGTTGGTAGAATTTAATCAGAGCACAAAGCAGAGCTGAAAAGGTGACAGTGAGAACCACACAGGGACTGTCTGGGGGCCTCTGGCAGAGCCGCCACTGTGCTAAGGGCAGGGCTCTGAGGGGACAGAGCAGAGGAACGGTGGGGCTGCGTTCTAGGCACAGGGAAGACAGAGCTGTCACCAGAGGCTTCTGTCATGGGCTAGATGCAGGAAAGAGCTCTCCACATTCTACCCTCAGGGGTGAGAATGGTCTTGGGTGGGCAGGGGCCTGAGGCTTCACGCTGTTAGTCCTGGAACCTGAGAGGGAAGAGGAGTGACACTGAGGAGACATCGAGACTCCACAAGAGCCACTAGAGAAAAGAGAAAAAGACACGGCAAGTTGGCCTTTCAGGGACACACGCCCACGTGCTGCCCACCCAGAGTCCCCCATGAGCTGAGGCCTGAAGCAGCGATGGCCTTCGGCCAGCAGAAGAGCCAGGGAAGGGTCCTGCCCAGGGAACTGCACATACGGAGGCCTGCAGGTGGGGGCAGCGTGGTGTCTCCAGCCCTGAGTGAAGGCCACCCCAAAGGCCCAGATGAACTGGGGAGTCTTGCGGGCTATGTTATATAATCTGCTTCTCCTACCTGTAGTAGAAGGCATTGGAGTGTTTCTAGAAAGAAGTGACCTTAGCTTATTTATGTTTTAAGATCACTCTGGCTCTTACGTTGAAATGGATCATGGGGAGAAAAGAAAGAGTGTTTCTGCTCTCCTGATTTGGAGAAAAGTGACGAAATCAAAGGAATGCAGTGGGAGTTTGGAATGGGCTGGGCAAGGTATGTGCACACTTTTGCACGCTCATTTGTACACATGTGTCAGGGGCTTGCTGGGGAGGGTGGGCACTGGGGAGAGAGGATGATTTCCCAGGGGCAAAGCCAAGGGAAAGATAGGGATAAGTGTGGATCAAGCGGAAGAAGAGCCAGTACCGGGCTAGGGAAGCTGACGGACACCAAGAATTCAGTTTGGGAATAAATTCTAGATAGGCACGTACCAGCGTGGAGGTGCCCAGTAGCCCCTTCCTTGTGAGCTCAGAGTTCAGAAAACAGGTCTGGGGATGATATTAAGTTATGAGTTGAAAGTGTCTGGATGACATTTGAAACAATAGGACTGGAAAATGGAAAAATCAAAATGTTAAAACACACACCAGAAAAAGCACTAACAGTATCACGTGGGCCTGCAGCTTCCCTCCTGGCAAACAAAGCCAGACAGGAATTCACATCTGTGTCCTGCGCCAGCTGCCTTCCTATTTCCCATCTTTCCTCTTGTACAGCTGTGGGGTGGAGGGCGGTTCTGCTGGGGCTGACTACTAAAGATGGACAGAAATCTACACAGCAGGGCTTCTCAGCCTTGCATTGGGATCTCCAGAGAATCAGGAACAACAGAGACAGATGTAGGTGCCCATGGGAAGACTTACTATGGGAACTGACTCATGACTGCGGAGGCCAATAAGCCCGGCTGCAGTCTGGAAAGCGGGACAGCTGGTGGCGTCACTCTGACTGAGTGTGATGGCCCAGTGGCAGGAGCCCTGACATGCAGCAGCAGGAGGAGGTAGATGGTATCCCGGCTCAACTAGACGGCAGCACTCACCCTTCCTCTGCCTTTTTGTTCTATTCTGCCCTCAGATTGGATGAGGCCCACCCACAATGGTGATTCACTTGCTGATCTCGTCCAGAGACACCCCCAGAGACATACCCCCATAGACGTACCCAGAGAAACCCCCATAGACGCTCCCAGACACAAGGCCTCAGGAGCCATCTGGGGATCCCCAGCCCAGCTGGGTGGGGTTGTGTAACTGTGAGGCCAGGCTGAGGCTATGTACCCACAGCCGTGCCTTTACCTGGTAGATGCCGGGAGTTCCCAGTTGTGACACTGGAGAATGACTCCAGGCATTGCATGAGTTTCCTGGAGGCAAATCCACCCTGGTTGGGACTCCCTGATCTAGAGTGACTTTGCTATGCCCGGGGGCAGGGGAAGGCAGCTCATACTGTGGCCAGGCTACACCTAGATGGGGGCGCTATTTTTTCTTCTGCTGAAGCAGCCAGTGGCCATCTCTCATGCATGGCAGGAGGAAGATGGTGCGTGCAGGAGAGATTCTCCTGAGTGTGCTGGGTGTGGGAAGGCGGGCACAGGCTGCCTACTGAGACTACTTCCTGCCTGAGCAAGGGGGGGACCTTGGTGGCCTTGTTGACATCAAGGCTGAGAAGAGAAGTGGTCTCACTATGGTACCCATGTGGTGGCTGAAGCCACAGGGGACGAATGCCAGGGGAATCACATTTTTTTGGAAAAGCCAATTTGCTTAGGTGCTGGTGAGAACAACAGCACTTAGATTTTGTTTGTTTTTTTGTAGAGCTGAAGTTTTTTAATCAAGTTCAATGTGCCAGTCTCCACAAATTGTGCCTTTAGTGTTGTGTCTCAAAGGTCATCATCAAACCCAAGGTCATCCGGGTTTTCTGTTGTGCATCTTCTGGGAGTTCCATGGTTTACGTCTGTGATCTATTTTGAGTTAATTTCTGTCAGAGCTATTGCACCTGTGTCTGGATGGGTATTTGCACATGGACGTCCAGTTGTTTTAGCACCGTAAGATCCTCCCTCTCCACTGGACTGGCTTTGCTCCTTTGTCAGAGATTATTTGCCTGTATCCAGCTGGGTCTATTTCTGAGCTCTCCACACTGCTCCATTCAGCCGTCTATTACTTTGCCTGCCACATTGCCTTGACTGCTCTGTTTAGAGGAAGTCTTAAAGTCGGGGAATATCAGCCTAACAACTGCGCTCTCCCGTCCATGTTTCTCAGACCACAAGCCTTAGCCTGTGGCTAGGTCATGTCATCATTCTGCAAGTGTCAAGGCCAGCATCAGAAAAAATAAAATACAACAGAACAAAGTAGGACAGAGAGGACATTGTACCTACGATGGAATATTGCTTTTTGAAACTTCTATTTCAGTTGTGTGTAAGTGTCCTGGGTCACAATATAAAACATTTTTCTTACTGTAGGTTGCAACTGAAAACTTCAAAACCCTCTATAAACAGGTGATCTCTTTCTATAGAAATAAAGACTGTCAAGATTTGGGAAGTCTGAAAGTGAGGATTAGTCAGTGATTAATGACACTCCTATCACAAACCAGCCACTCTTCTATTTCCTTTATGATGTTCCTGGCCATGTGTGCTTTCCCTCAGCTTGTTGGCTTTTGCTGAGTCACCTGTCCATAGATTCAACGTGACTTTGAAGGCTACCTAGTGTCTTAGGTTGTGTAATGGATGATTCAGTGGCAAAGAACAGGGATCCAGGGCACTGGGGGACCCAGCCCGGGCACTAGGAGGCCAGGTGCAGGCCTGGCTTTGCTGTGTGGCAGCTGTGTGACCCTGAATGTGCAAGCTGGCCGGCTTCCTTTCCCTTTGGCAAGGGGATGGGGCCCAGGCTGGGAGAAAGACAACAGAGGCTGCATCGCCTCCATCTCTGGACATTGTCCACAGCACCCCATGCTCACAGAGCTGTTTATGGGGCTATGCTAGACTAGTGGCTGCCCACGTCCTGCCTGGGCCAGCAAGCCTCCCAGGCCTTTCCCACCTGTGCCCCCTGTGCAGGCTGGCATACTCTCCAAGGGCAGCTTCAAGCACTTTTGAATGTAACCCTCAGACTGCCACATCCTACCAGAACCCCAGTAAGTTCGGAAGCTGAGTCTCTGACAGTTTGGTGAGGGATGGAGACACAGCAGATTCACAGTCTGGGCACTCAGGGTAAACTGGAGGTTACCTTGTCCATCTGTGGCAATCTGGGAGAAAACATTTACTATCAAGACAGAGAGTTCATTCTGTAGGCAAGGAGGGCCGGGAGAAGGGCCGGTTTATAGATGAGAGGGAGTGGGTGTTAAGCTCATGGCTGCACTGGTGTGACTCCATAGCCCGCTTCCACAGGTGCGTCCAAGGGTTCTCCAAGTCACTGCTACCATGTGGCAGAGGAAGCTTCACTGTGCTTCCTTTGATGGCCTCTAAAATTTCTTTCCCAGTAAGGGCTGTGCCTGGTACCAAGGCCCGTTTCTGACCCCACCCAACCTCCTGAATCAGAACCTTGGTGTGAAGCCAGGAATGTGTCTGCCCTGCGGCACACTGAAGACAACCAGTTTGGAGACAAAGTGTCAGAAAAGCAAGCTCAATGCAGCCCAGTCTCACAGCTGGGCGCAATAAGGAGGAAGAAAACCACCTATGCTCAAAATTACGCTGGGAAGTGCCTTAATCCTCCCAGAAAGCTGGTACAGGTGCATTTTATGTACAAGTAAAGTAGTACAGAAACAGTACTACTAACAGTTTAATGTCTATACAAAGGGAAAAACAGTGCAAGTCCCCTCACCACTATTAAAAAATATGCCAAGTATTGCACAATCTTGAAAAGGGACTGGCTGGCTACTCCCATCACAGTGGCCACATCAATCCAGAAAGACCCTCCAGGCCTTTTTAGGGTAAGTTTGGATTACGTAGAATGATACCTGTTTTAAAAGTAAGTGCTCAGGACAAAGCTGCACGTCCCTAGAGAAGTCCTGCCCAGATGACTCTTTTCCCACAGCCAAAGGGGCAGATGTGTGTGCAGACAACATTTCCATTTGTACTGGGGGCCTTGTGGGAACTTAGCCCCTTCATGCCTACATGGTAACATGAGACTGGATCCGGAGAGATGCTGAAATGGCAGTGTGCTCACAGTCATCGTGATTAACTTGGGAAGCACAGAATTTATTTTTCCCTCCCCCAGCTCACTCCAGAGCATGTGCTGATTGGGGAGGTTGGTACCCGATTGGGAAGGATCCTTTTTCTTAGGGAGCCTGAGGAAGAGGGTGGTGGGAAGACAGAGTTTTGTGTATGACACAGCCCTGTGACCACCAGCATTCCATTATAATGGGAAAGCAGCCCAGAGACAGCAGGCAGGGGCTGCTCATCCTGCCATGAAGTGTGGTCTCGCCTGTGGGTGAGACAGAGGTAGAAGCCGAGCTTTGGGGATTCAGAGACGCCCCGGACACAGGACGGCTGATTCTCAGATGAAGCCCTCTTCTTTCCCATCAGCTGCACCTCTGCAATTTAGGCTGTCATTGTCTGCACCGAGCCCAGGGCAGCCCATAAAACTGTCCCAGATGATAGAAACATCCTGTAACTCTCTCCAAAATACAGAACCCAAAATGTGACTGGTATAACCAAGAGACTGACTTCTAACTTTATTTATTTATTTATTTATTTTTTTGAGATGGAGCCTCAAGCTATCCCCCTGGGTAGAGTGCCATGGCATCACAGCTCATAGCAACCTCTAACTCCTGGGCTCAAGCGAGTCTCCTGCCTCAGCCTCCCAAGTAGCTGGGACCACAGGCGCCCGCCACAACGCC
>CAUYQV010194613.1:0-22948 GCA_963574575.1 Galagoides demidoff | reverse complement strand
GGTAAAATTTTTTTTAAAAAACCCCCCTTAAAAATGGTTTCTTCGTTATTACTTACACAACAATTCCATTGGGCCAAAAATTTGTGGTCCCCCCCCCCCCCCCCCCCCCCGTCTACTTTCTGGTATTTGAATTCATTTCCTGTCATTATGATGAGAAATCAGCATGGGCATGGCGTTTTAAGACGACACAAATTTATTCACTTACGGTTCTTAAAGTCAGAGGCCCCAGTCCGTGTGTTGGCGGGGCCGGTTCTTCCGCCAGAGGATCTGTTTTCTTTCCCTTTCGAGCTTCCAGCATCAACCTTCATCCCTGGGCTGAGGACCTTCCTCCACGTTCAGAGCACATCGTCCCTGTCTCCACTTCCTCTGTCACATCTCCTGCCACTCATGGCCCTCACGCCCCCTCTTCTGATCCCTTGGCCCCTCTTGCAAATGATCTAGGGACCCTCCCAAGATCCATGACGTACACACACCTGCTGGTCCTAGTGCCACATAAGGGGCACTCACAGATTCTGGGGATCAGGGCATGGACACTTTTGGGGAGTATTATTCAGCCCACCGCAGTACTTTCCAATTTTTTCCTACAATGAATTCATGCTATTTTATAATGGACAAAAAACACACAATGTATTTTATACGTCAACAGAATGATCCACTAATGTGGACCCACATTTTTTTTTTAAACTTAAAACTCTGGACATCTCCAACATCTGTCCTCCTCCCACCTGCTAGCACTCTCTCTGAGCTGCCCTTGTCCCCTCCTGGACAGCTGGGACAGAGCTGGTATCCTCATAACCCACAGCACAACAGACGTGTCTAGGGCAGAGCTCAGGTCCCATCTGACATCCGCAGCACCTGCCTAAGGCTCTCACTGCACTGGGGGAACCCAAGCTCCTCCCGCAGCCCACAGAGGGGAGGAAGGCTTGCCCCTGCTGCCTCCACCGCTCACTGACTGCCCAGCCTCCTCCTGACAGCACTGCCCCTCAAGATGCCAGTGGGGGGCCTTCCTCCTGGCCCTGCCTGACCACACATGCCCTATCCTGCTGCCTAGCACAGAGCTTTTCACTGGAGTCACCTCTCTGCTGATCCTGCCACCAACCATCCCTAAGTCCTTTCTGTGTCACCCTGCCATAGCATCTTCTTGGCCCTTCCCTGGCTGGTTTGCTTGTCTCTGTGACCCCCCCCACCATCTTCCACCCCAGTTCCACTCCTCTGCCATCCCCAGAACATGTCTTCTGATCATGTAGTATCCCATACCTAGCACATAGTAGGGCTTCAGTAAATACCTATCATATGAATGCCACAAATCTCTGGGTCAGCTGGGGTAGACAAAAATGAGGATGGGAAGCACTGAATGCCAAGGGCTATCTTCTCCTGGGGCAACGCCACTAGGGACCTCCAACCGGGCCGAGGACACACTCACTGATCATCCCAGGAGGTGTCTTGGCCCTGACTGAGTGTGCCAAGCCCCTGTGGGGACAGACACCTGGACAGGCCCATCGGCTCCATCTGCTCCCCAAAGTGCGGGCTGCTGAGTAAAGGATTGCCTTTAATTTGCTAAAAACGATTGATTTGGCTTAGTCCACTGCAGCATGAGTCACTTTAATTAGCACTGGCTAATACCGCTCCAGATGAATTCTGCAAACGTTAGCAGCTCCATTTTCTCTCTCTCCACAGTTACTGCGGGAAAGTTAGCAGAGGAGGCCCGTGAGCAGCCTGCTCTCCGGGCAAGTGCAGGTTGATTGGAGCCCGCTGCTGCTGGTCGAGGGAGGGGGACCTTCCTTCCCCTAAGGGAAGGTGTGCACCTCGATGGCGGGAAGCTGGCAGTCCCTGGATCTGGCCAAGGTCACATCAGTCACACAGCCTCCTTGACCAGGAGAGAGTCACCTGGATGATGGCTCAGATACTGGCTTTGCAAACTCACCCGACATTTGCTGAGAGATTCCTACTGCTGGACCCTGGCCCCAGCTCTCCCCAGCGCAGGACATAGCCACTGTGTCAGCAGCCCAGGTCCTTATACATGTTATGCCACTCGTGAATTGGGGCAGAGGCAGAGTGGGGTCATGTCAGTGTCCTTTGTCTTTCAGCAGCTGGGCTGCCAGCCCTGGGGGTGCTCCCAGCCTGAGAACCGTGCTCTGAGGGAAATGGTCCATCACCCCCACCCCCGAGACTGCAGCTGAGGTGGCAGCACCATGAGAACGGGAGTCAGGTGCACGGCCAGTGACCAGCTCAGGGACCTGCCGCCAAGCACTGGGGCTGTGACAACTAAGGGCACATCTTCCCAGGGAGGCTCGTGCTCACAGCAGCCCCTCAGCCCCCAGCATGGTCACAGGGGATCAGACCAAGTCCTTTTATTGTGCTTACTACCAACTTTCTGTTCAGCCTAATTTCAGCCCAGTTCTGGTTCAGATGTCCAAAGGCGGCCATGATTGTTATTTGTGTGTGCTCATGTGTGTTTCTGTGTGTCTGTGTGTTTGTGTGTGCTCGTGTGTTTCTGTGTGCTTGTCTGTGTTTCTGGGTGTTTGTGTATGTTCATGTGTGTTTCTGTGTGTTTCTGTGTGTTTGTGTATGCTTGTGTTTCTGTGTGCTCATGTGTGTTTCTGTGTGTTTGTGTCTATGTCTTCACCGTCAGCCTCTTGCTCCAGAACATCAGCCCTGGGAGAGCGAGGGTCCTGGCCACCTGGCACAGTTCCTGGCCCACGGGGACTTGAGAAGTAGCTATAACATAAATGAGCCAGGAAATTAATCCATGGAGCTTCCCAAAGATCAAGACAGAAGACTGCACTCCCTTGATGCCCAACACAGAACGCCTGGCGGACCCTGGAAGGAGGGCGGGAGGGAGGGAAGAGTCTTTAGACTCTGGGTCGCGTTCACCGGTGCTGCAGCCTGAGAAGTCTCCCAGTTCCCCTCGAGGACACCTGCACTGTGACACTCTGGGGTTCCACTCGAGGACACCCGCACTGTGACGCTCTGGGGTTCCACTCAAGGGCACCCGCACTGTGACACTCTGGGGTTCCACTCGAGGACCCCCGCACTGTGACACTCTGGGGTTCCACTCGAGGACACCTGCACTGTGACACTTTGGGCTGCACCTGATTCCCAAGGATCAGCTTGCACCCTGTGACATACCAGAACACCTCTTCTCCTAAGCCATGTCCCTAGCCCCTTGACACATGTGTCCAGGAGCTGAGCTTGGAATCGGCCCCCCGAGTCCCCTAGGCAGGTGTCCTCACCTCCTGGAGCCACTTTCCTCAGTGGCCCTCCCAGGATGGCTATGAGGGCAGAGGGGCCGGTCCTGTCTGCCTTAGCCCTGGACTGTCCTGCACAGTGTTGGGGACAGTCACAGGTATGGTAGGAGCATGTGCCCCCCCCCTCAATTTCTCATCTCCAACTCCAGGCACGTTCTTAGTACGAGGCCTGAGCCACCCCCCCACCCCCCCGCACAGGGACACACGTGCAGCCAGGGCACGTGGGGTGTGCCCCTCCCTGCTCTCTGATCACCTCGGTCCCTGCCTCCAGGTTTGGGCCCTCAGCCACCGCTGAGGTGTCCCTGAGCAGCAGTGGCCAGCATGTCTCAATGATGCAGACTCACACGATTGATAAGGTTGTCGGGGAAGATTTGTCCAAGGGAGCTGAGCAAACAGACCTTCTGCAGGAACATAATTTAGTAAGATCCCTCCTGGACAGCTGCTCAAGATTTAGGCATTTTAAAAACCAGGCTGGAAGGACAAGGAGAGGAAACAGGAACTTAATTCAAGGTGGGGACGAAACTCTGCCTCCTGATGTGTTTGCCGGGGCTGAGGGCTTCCCTCCCTGCTGGGAATGGGCTGTTTCCTTCTATGCCAGGTGCACTTGGGCCCAGGGCAGGCAGAGCTTTCCAAGCCGCCACCAGGCAAACTGTCTGCCGGCATCAGGTCACAGTTTTCAAACCTCTCACACACGCATTTACACACAAAGCTGCTGTTCATGGGAGCTGAGCGTGGGGCTGCCACCAGGCAGACACATTAGGTATGTGGTGTCTCCTCCTGCTGCTGGCCATCACCAATTGGGGCACAGAACTCCAGAGGGGTTAACTTAACTGCCTGGGGTCACACAGTGAAGGGGTTGAGACATTAGCCCAAGGCCCTTTGCGCCCAGGGCTACCTCCCCCAGTCCTTCTGACGCCTGGCCAATGGGCAGGTCACACTGACCTGACAAGAGAGTTATCCAATGACAAGATGGGACAAGCCATTGCTGAGGCTGCTGAGAAGTTCATGAGGAATTCACCAGATGCGACTCTCTATATCAGGTATTTTTTAAGATATTCGTAATTAAGTTTAGAAAAGTAAATAAACTCTAGAGGTGCCTGGGACACGCCCAGAGCTACAGATCTGGGGTTTTGAAAGCTTTGGATGAACTGGCAAAATGACAGTTACAGCAAAGCTTCACCTGAGTCCTCGCTACAAGGGAGGTTTAACCTGTGCCTCTGAGCTTATCCATTGGCTTTACCGCTCCGATAACAGCAGCAGGTGCAGACGGCTGTTTTTGCACTGGCCCCACGCTCTTGTGGTCAATGCTCATGGAAGGCGCTGAATCTGCAGGACATGGTCCCCACCTCAGGGGCCCGGCCGGCACTGGGAGCAAAGCCATGAGTAAGGATTTCATAGAGAGAAGCTCCAAGGGTGTGAGGCCCTCCGTGAGCCGGTGGTGAGGGCCCTGCCTCCTCAGTGCGTGACCTTCTGCAGGCAGGTGACTTAACCTCTCCCTGCCTCAGCATCCTCATCCACAGAATGGGTGCATCCGTGGGGCCTTCAGTGGGGCCCGGGGACTAAAAATGTAATAAAAGCTGTGTTTGGCATGTAATCAGCATGTAACTAGTCACTCACACAGCATGGTCTGGCCTCGCAGGCTCAAAGAGGGCTCTGTGTGGCATCGTGCTAGGGATCTCTAAGGATGCCCACTTGGCCACAACCACAATGAGAGCTACAGTCCCACCTTCCAGGAGACCCTCTCTGGGGGCTCCCTTCCAGCCTCCCCCTGTCTGATCCGTGGCCTATGCCCGTTGTCACCATGTTGTCACTTCCCACTGCTTCCTTTGCAGAGTGGGGCTTTTCTGACTTTGCCCCTAAGTTCTGAGCCTGCCTGGCCCCTCTGACCTCTCGGAGGGTTGGAAGGACAAGGGAGGGGCCCCTCCAAGGGGCTCTACCTTTGTGTTAAAGGAGTTGATGGCCTTTATTACAACTTGATTTTAAGACTCGATGCTCCTTCACTAAAGACTTTTGAAGACCTCACAGTGTATTTTTCTGTTCATTGGGGAAACCAGCCTCTGATGTCTGGTCACGCTCCCTCGTGGGCCAACTCCACCATGGCCCCACCACGGCCCCACCATGGCCTCGCTGCAGCGCTGAGGGTCTCATTCCAGGTGTAGCCTGAGGCCGAGCCAGCAGCAGCAGCTCCACGGCTGGACCCTTTTTTGTTTCTAAACAGAGAAGCCTGGATATCACAGACTCTGAAACACCCGCTGAGGGCGGGACACCTGTCAAGGGTGGGAACCAAAGGGACTCGCTCTTCAAGGCGCCTCTCACATCCATCTGGGAGACACTAGTGACCAACAACGCAGGCACCAGAGGGAGAAGGCTCTGCCTCAGAGCAACAGCCAGTGGAGAAGACAGTTGGGGCTGGGCCGGGCTCCTCTGCCCCAGGGCTGTGGCAGGTCTGAGGCTGTGGGCTCGCCCATCAAGGTCCCATTTCCAGCAAGGTAGGAGCGGACCCCTCAGAGCTTGCCAGTCTCAGATGGACGATTCTGCCCTGGGATCTGGGCACCAGCCTTGGTGGGGGAGGCTGAGCAGGGAGCTGTGGCCTGGGCAGATCCTTGGGAAGACCGTCTCCCGGCTACTCTGACACTCCGTCCCGGGCACTTGGATGCAGGAGTGAGGTCAGCCAGGGCCTCACTGAGCACTTACTCCCTCCTGCCCCAGCCTTAAGTGACACCACGTGGCCTCTGACTTGGGGACCCATTACACTTCTATATCAATACCCCAAGCTTTCAGGGTTTATTGTCTATGGCATGGTGTCCCCCAGGCACTGGGACTCAGAGAAATGCAGCTCCCAGACCCTGGTGCCTTGGGGACAAGCAGGAGGCTGGACGTGCACACAAGTCCCCCGTGAGCCTGGTGGTGAGCTGGGCCCTCTGCAGACCTTGGGGTTACAGGGCCTGGTGAGAAGAGACCCACCCTGCTCCATGGCCTTGCCATGCCAATGCTGTCTCTTCCTCAGGGAGCAGGCCATGCAGGCCAACACTGGCCCTCCCTCCCAGCACCACCCGCCCAGCAAGGCTCTGCTCATGCCCACTGCCATGGTGCTGGGGGTGGCATGGCCCTACGACACCATCTCTGTGAGAGATTACCCCTTCCCAAGGTCAGGGAGCAGCTCTGTTTCCTCACCCTCCTTAGGGTGGCCCTGACCTGGGCTCCCGTCCTGTTGTGGCCATGAGCTGCCACCCATATGGAATCGTTGTTTGCTCCGACCTTGCTGGGTCTCACCTAGCACTCACCTGGCTGCCATAGTCGGGCTGCAGGTTTGAGAGACAATCCCCCAAGCAGGCTGTATATCGTGGGCAGAAGCACAGAAGGGACTCAAGTCCCAATCCCTGGACCCAAACAAACACAGCTCAAGTTCTCAGGGAAAGAGGTGGCTCTGGTGCTTACCTCTTTCTGAGGTGGGCGAGGGCTTGTTGGGGTCACAGGAGGTCACAGTAGAGGCTGGGAAAGGCAACCATAGGGCCCTGAGGGGCAGCCCCTCCTGCTGGGGACAGAGGGGAACCAGAGAGTGGGACCAGATCACAGAAAATCCCAATCCTTGCAGAAAAGTTGTGGCTTCATTCTGTGGTTCCTCCAGATCCTGTGATTCTGAAAGGGACATCACTGCTGGTGGAGATCTACAGGGAATGTCCTGGGTGAGGCAGGAAGGAAGTTGGGAGCAGCAGGGGGGCAGTTGCCACAGCTGCTGACTGGAAATAAAGGGCAGAGCCAGAGCCGGTGCTGCCCGCAGAGGCTCCCCCTCCCCCCACAGCAGCCAGGGATATAGAAAATGTATCCGGGCAATTGTAGCGCCCCCTGCTCCCCCCATGTCCACCTCTGCTCCCCTGTGACCATCACAGGCACTCATGCCCAGGTGGCCTTTCATCAGAGTTTCTAGATGGCAAAGGCCGACAGTTCAGGCTGCTCCCCTGATGCTGGGCCAAGGGAGATGAGCCTCTGCCCACAACAGAGAAAGTGGGGACCCCAGGAGACCCCCCATTTCTCGGCCAGGTGGCCCTCTGCATGACTTGCCTTGTCCTTTCCTGGGGAGCCTTATGGTGTCACTTGTGTCCTAATTCAAGTCACTCTGCACCTGCTCTGCCAGAAAGGGCCTATTTCTCGAAGCTCTTTGGGTGTCATTGATGAAGACATTGAAACGCCACTTTAGGAGCAAAACCCTAGATCAGTCCACCTTGGTAGGTGGAAGCAGCGTGAATTGTGGCCCCTACCTAGGCAGGGAATTGGAGGTGGACACTGGGCACCACCTGGATGGATCCGTCCACACCAATCTCACGTGCAAAGGCCCCGTGTCGAGCTACATCTCCCTGCTGGGACAGCAGCCTCAGAACCAACAGAACACAAATTGTCTGACCAGTCCCCTTCCCTGCAGAGGGGACAGCTACTTCTGGAGTTTCCACTCTTGAAATCCCCAGCCCTGGATTATTCATAATCTAGTAGTAGAAATAAAATGTGTGCCCATTAAACAGCACCAAAAAGACAGCAAAAATGAGAACCGACTAGTAGGCTGTGTGGTGCTTGGTAAAGTAGAGGTGTTAGGAAAATGAGGCATGTGTGTGGAGGTGCGGCAGTCGGGAGAAGCTTCCAGAAGAAGGTGGTTTTCACATCAGGCTTTGAAACAACCAGAATTTGATGTTTTCACAACTCTGTAAATGAACAAAAGAAAGAAATGCATGCAGGTCGTGTCTGGGCTCCTGTCTGCGCACCTGCCATGCCCTGAGCACGTCACATACGTCATATTGAACCATCATGGCCCCTGTCGTGTTCACTATTACCAACTGGCTCTGAACGCCCCCCCTCCAGTAACACCCCCAGCAGGTCACCCCTTCCTGCACACTCCAGGGCTGGGAATCCCACGCAGCTGAGCAAGTCGGGGCACAGGGGTCTGTGTAGGATTCAGCGCAGGCCCCCAAACCAGAGCTTGACACGAGTGGCAGGGTAGGGCTCCAAGTCTAGCCATTAGGTCCTTTCCCCTTTTGCCTTGCTCAGCCTCCAGACGGAGTGCACCAGGCCCTTCTGCTGCTGGCTGCAGGGGGACCCTGAGGGCCTGCGGTGGGTGCAGAAGTCCTCCTGGTGCTCCGCACAGGTGGCCTGGCTGTGCAGCCAGCTCAAGGCTCCACACATCCAGGTCTTCCACAGGAGCCCTGCGCCGGGCTCACACCCTGCCCTGAGCCCCCCGTCGGCAGCTGGGCAGGCACTTCCTGGGACATTCCGATGGAGCCTCTTGCCCCAGAGCTCCCTGCTGTGGCTGTTCAGACCTGCACCCAGGGTGCTGTTGCCCCTCCCAACCCTGCAGCAGCTGTTGAATCCAAATGCACGTCCTCCTCCCAAGCTATACCACTGCCTCTGCTGCCCAGAACCCAACCCAGACAGACCCCCAGAGGCTCTACACTCAGCCGCCCGGGGTCTTGGCTCGCACTTCTGGAGTACCCCGAGCTCTGTCTTCTGCAGCTGCTCGACAGGCCGTGGGGTGCGACCCAGGTGGTGTGTGGTGAGCCTCAGTATGCAGGCAACAGGTAAAGACCCTCCTGACCAAACTCAGGAGTCGGGTTGCTCTGAGGCCCCTGCCCACCCAGGCCTCGACCTCCACCTTCCATGGCCCTGTGCCATTGACTTCAGTGTTATTGAGAACCCTCCCACTCTCGCTATCTCAACAAAAGCCATTGCTATCCAAATCTTTGGTCTGTCTGTAGCAAGAGTTCAGCCAGTTTTGAAAGAAGCCCGTGCCCTTGACCTCCAGTCAGGTTAGTAATTTGCCCTCCATCGACGGCCTCACTCATCAGGGTATGGAAACCCCCCACAGTCTGAGCTGCACATCCGCTGAGCTCAGCTGTCCACTGAAGTCTCTTTTACCTACAATAGCAGCTCAGATAAAATTTGTCTTACTGTTTTTCACAAGTGTCAGATATAAAACTTTTCTCCTACCAAGCTTATTTCTTTTGGACAGCTGCTGATGGAGACTTTGCTGGCTCAGAGAAGGGGTATTCTGAGGACCTGGTTGGTATACCTCACTGCCTTGCTCTGGGCCAAGAATCGGGTCACCCGCCCCTGCCAGCCACTGGGGGTGGTGGGGGTCTGATGGCCCCCCTTCCTCCAGGGCTGGCTCTGGGATCTCTCATGTCACTAGGATTCTGTAGCTAAACGGTGTGTGCTCTGCAGCGGCATCCCCCACCTGCCACCAGCTCCCCCATTCGCCCCCGGCAGTGGTTCAGAAAGTGCTTCCCCCACTCCTTTAATTACAGAGTCAAAGAATGCCCTGGATGGCAGCCGCACGGCTATTTTTACTCTTTCTCTGGAGGTTTTGTCTGACTCTCCCCAGGTGCAAGGCCTGGGGCTGGGCAGGCTTCCCCCCTCGGATTTGGGGTCATCCCAGACTCCAATGGCCATGGTTTCCAGAGGCTGGCCTAGATCTCCAGGCAGACAGGGAGGCCCCCACAGAACTACAGCCTGGTGCGTCCAGCAGGGGTTCTCCCCGGGGCCTGTGAGTTTAGCTGGGAACCACACTACACCTTTATTTTCTTAATTTCTCCTTTCCCTTAATGATGCGGATAGACAAGCACAGTCTCGGTGACTCTGTGCACAGGGAAGATGACAGACGTTTGCCTGTGTGGGGTTAGCTCTTGCTGAGATGTCTAAACGTCCTTGGTGCACAAGAGCACTGGGGAGCTGAGAGGCTGCCATGCCCACCGCCCACCTGCACGTGACAGCGATGGCGATCGTCTTCCTGACATGGGATCACACAAAGGGGCCCGCTGTGGATAGTCCACTGTATCCCCCTTGAAGAAAGTATCAATAACAGTATTTTCGTGCAAGTGGTTTATGTTGTAATCCTGAGGGTTTTATATCAAGAATTTTAAACTATTCTCTGAACGGAGCTCCATGGTTTCCACCAGATGACAAGGGGCCCATGGCCCAGCAGGTGTGAAGGGCTCCCGCTCCACAGGCACAGAAGGGCCTCTGCGGCAATGCAAGGACCCCCTGAGGTCACCTAAAGATAGAGGCACTGACCAGGGGCCTGGAAAACAGGCCAAGGCAGGAGGGGACAGACACATCCTTTCTGAATAGAGTGTGGGAGCCTGGTCACGCCAGGCTTCCCGATGTCCTGCCCCACCATAAATCCACATCCTGTTTCTACAGAGAAATCTTCTCCCCACCACAATGTCTGATGCCTGCCTTTTGTGTTTTGGTGAAGCAAACGATGTGTGATGTTTTTTATTGACCTTACTGAGGTATAACTAACACACGATGAGCTGCATGTCCTTAAAGACTGGGAAGTTGTCACAGGTGTATGAGCTCACAGAGCCCACCCCCCACCCTTCCCCACCGCCGCCGCCACTGTGTGTTGATGAGAACGTCCGGTGGCTGACCTGCTTTTGGCCACTACAGATTGGTTTGCGTTCTCAAGGTACAGATGGCTCCCTTCACCCAGCATCATTCTGTTGAGATCAGCCCGCGATCCTTCATGCGACCACAGACCATTCCTTTGCGTGGCTGAGTGGCGTGCCGTGGGGTGGACACACCAGCTGATTATTTATTCACTTGGAGCCATCTCACTTTTTCCCAGGGTTTGACTATTCCGGATTTTCAAAGTCTTATTTCATCTCAGTAGTGTGTCATGCTCTGCTCTTCCCGTATCACCAGCATGTGCCACAGGCAGGCAGATTAGACTTACTCATTTTAATATAAATCATATTACCGTCTCACTGTGCTTATCATGACATCTCCTAGTGACTAAATGATATCGAGCGTTTTCGTATTGTCAGGTGTGTATCTTGTTTGGTGAGCTCTCGGTTCAAATCTCTGCCCCGTTTATTTAACGGGGTTGTTTGTTGACTTGTTAGTGAGTTTTTGAGATTTCTCTAGATATTCTGGGTGTACCCTGGTTCTTTATTGATATGAGATTTGGAATTATGTCCCACAGTCTGTGGTTTGTCTTTGGAAGGGAAGAAGCTCGACTCCTTAATGACCAACTCACCCAGCTTTGTTTTCCCTTTGTGTGCCCATAGTGTCATAATAAGAAATTACTGCTGAACCCAGGATCACAAAGACGTTTCTTCTCTGTTTTTTTTTTTTTTTTTTTGGTTAGAGGATTTATAGTTTTAGATTTTGCATTTAACCCTACGATTCATTTGAAGTTAAATTTTGAATATGGTTTAGGCTTTGCATAGAAGTTCATTCATTTGCATATTGGTCTCCATGTATTTGTCCTAGTACCGATGGTGGAAATACTATCTGTTCTCCACGAATTTGCCTTCATATCTTCATTGAAAATGCCTCAAGTGGACATGCCTGTTTGTGTGTATCTGTCTACGTCTGGCCTCACTGTTCTGGTCCATTGATGTGTGTCTCTTCCGTTCCTTCAACATTACTGTACCATCTGACGAGTAGTTTCGTGATAAGTAATGAACAAGCAAACCAGCCTTCTCAGTTCTTCTTTTCCAAAGTTGTTTTGGCTGCTCTAGATACTTGGAACGTTCATCTATGTTTTAGAATTGGTTTGTTGTCTTTAAAACAAGCTTGCTGGGATTTCAGTTGGCATTGCTTTGAATTGATAGATTGCAAAGAACTGACACTGACAGTGTTGAGTCTCCCACTCTACAAACGTGGCCAACACCGACAATACTGAGTCTCCCACTCCACAGACGTGGCCGACACTGACAGTACTGAGTCTCCCACTCTATAGACGTGGTTGACACTGACAGTACTAAGTCTCCCACTCTACAGATGTGGCCGACACTGACAGAGTTGAGTCTTCCACTCTACAAACATGGCCGACACTGACAGGGTTGAGTCTCCCACTCTACAAACGTGGCCGACACTGACAGGGTTGAGTCTTCCACTCTACAAACGTGGCCGACACTGACAGTGTTGAGTCTCCCACTCTACAAACATGGCTGACACTGACAGTATTGAGTCTCCCATTCTACAAACGTGGCCGACACTGACTGTGTTGAGTCTTCCACTCTACAAACGTGGCTGACATTGATAATATTGAGTCTTCCACTCTACAAACATGACTTTCATTACATTTATTTTGTTCTTCTTTAATTTTGTTCAGAAAAATTTTGTGATTTAAGGTACAGGTCTAGAACAACTCTTGTCCAAATTATCTCTAAAGCATTTCTTGTTTTTTGATGCTATTGTAAATAGTTTTACATTTCCAATTGTTAACAACATATAGAAATCAATGTTTGTGTATTGATCTCATACCCTGCATCCTGTTAAACCTACTATCATTTCTATTCTGGCCTTGTTTTCTTGAGAGCTCACATTATTGTCTATGTAGATAATCGTGTCTTCTGTGAGTGCAATTTTACTCCTTTTGCACAACGAGGATGCTTTTTATTTCTTTTTCTTGCTTTATTTCAGGGGCTGGCATCCCCAGTATAATGATGGATACAGATGGTAGAAGCCAGTATTTTACCTATTCCTTACCTCAGGGGGAAAGCATTTGGTTTTCACCACCAAATACACCACCACTGAATTTTCCATAGATGTCCTTTATTAGGTGAGCAAGTTTCTGCCCCTCGTTTGCTGAGAGCTTTTATCAAGAATGTATGCTGGGGCTCAGTGCCTGTATGTAGTTCAGTGGGTATGGCACCAGCCACATACACTGAGACTGGCAGGTTCAAACCTAGCCCTGGCCTGCCAAACAATAATGACAACTGCAACCAAAAAATAGCCAGGCATTGTGGCTGGTGCCTATAGTCCTAGCTACATGGGAGGCTGAGGCAGAGAATTACTTAAGTCCAAGAGTTAGAGGTTGCTGTGAGCTGTGACTCCAAAGCACTCTACAGAGGGTGACATAATGAAACTCTGTCTCAAAACAAAAATTAAAAAATAAATAAATAAAAAGAATGTATGTTGGGTTTCTAAAAGTATCTTTTCTGCATCCATTATCCATTGAGAGAGTCCTATGGTTTTTAGTTTTGGGTTTGCTAATGTTAATCATATTAATTTTTGGATGTTGGGTCAGTGCTGCATTATTCCTATTTGGCAATTTTTAGAGTTTATTTGCTAAAATTTTGTTAATAATGTTTGCACCTGTGCTTATGGGGAATATTGGTCTTTAGTTTTACTTTCTGGTAATATCTTTGTCTAACTTTGATTTCAGAGTAATTCTGGCCTCATGGAATGACTTGAGAAGTAGTCCCTCCTTTTCAAGATTTTAGAAGAAATGATTTAAAATTTATATTTTCTTTTACATTTGGTAGAATTCACCAGTAAAGCCAGGTGGGATTGGACTGTTTCTCATGGGAGAGTTTTAACTGCAAATTAGATTTCTTTAATACATAAAATTCATGGTATCTATTTTTTCTTAAATGACCTTAGGTAATTTATATTTTTCAAACCATATGTCTATTGCCTTTAAGTTGTTAAATGTATTGGCAAAAAGTTATTCACAATATCCTATTACTATCCTTTAATATCTGAGAAATCTACAGGGATATCACCTTGCTGTTCTGATTTTGTTAATTCATTTGTTCTCTTTTCAGCCTAGAGATTTATCAATTTTATTTATCTTTTCTAAAAATTTTTGTTTATTTATTGAGTTTTTATTCCATTTTCTATTTCATTTATTTTTGATTCATTACATTTCCTTCTTAATTCAGTTAAAATGCTTTCTGATTTTCTTTTGATTTCTTCTCTAATTCATGAGTTATTAGGATATGTTCATTTTGTTTCCAAATACTTGAAGATTTTCTAGATAATTTTTTGTTATCAATTTCTAATTCAAATCCATTGTGACCAAAGAACATACATGTATTGCTTGAATCCTTTTAAGTTTCTGGAGATTTATTTTATGGTCTAGAGCAGTGTTTCTCAACCTCCCTCATGCCGCGGCCCTTTAATACACTTCCTGGGGGTCACAACCCACAGGTTAAGAACCGCTGGTCTAAAACATGGTTTATCTTAGTAAACACTCTGTGTGAACGTGAGAATATGTACTGCTTTTCAGGTGAAGTGTTTTGCAGTGTAATTATCAGCTAGGGGAGAGTGTTGTCCAAGCCGCCTGTGCCCTTGCTGGTGTTCTGTCCGTCACCAGGAGAGAAGCACAGGTGCCTCTGACTGCACCTCTGGATTTCCCATCTCTCCTCACAATTCCGTCAGGTTTTGCCTCATGTGTTTTCTAATCTTTATTATTAAGTAGAAAAATGTTGAGGATTTTTACGTCCCCTTATGAATTTACCGTTTTGTCATTATGAAGTAAATTCCTTTATTCTGATGGTATCTGCATGAAATTTTATCTTCTAGCAATAGAGCCCAACCAGCTTCCTCTGGATTAGTATTAACATTATATACCTTTTCCTATTCATTTACTTTTTTTTTTTTTGCAGTTTTTTTTGGCCAGGGCTGGGTTTGAACCCGCCACCTCCGGCATATGGAGCCAGTGCCCTACTCCTTTGAGCCACAGGCACCTCCCCCTATCCATTTACTTTTAACCTGTTATGCGTCTTTATATTTAAAATGAGTTTCTACAGACGGGTCTTGCTTGCTTACTTACTCTGTCAATCCCTGTGCTTTAATGGGGCTGTGCAGGCCATTTTTAGCTTACCAAAGTATACCTTCACGTAATCTACCCATTTGCCTATAATCTAAGAACCTTACAACAGTGTATTTGTATTCTGCCCCCACCCAGATCTTGTGCTATTGCTTTTGCACCTATGTCTTAAACTCCTTCATACATTCTTTTTTTCTTTAAACAAATTTTATTTATTTATTTATTTATTTATTGAGATAGAGTCTCACTTTGTCACCCTTGGTGAGTGCCGTAGCATCACAGCTCACAGCAACCTCAAGCTCTTGGGCTTAAGTGATTCTCTTGCCTCAGCCTCCCAAGTAGCTGGGACTACAGATGCCCACCACACCCCCAGCTATTTTTATTTATTTACTTTTGAGACAGAGTCTCACATGTTGCCCTCAGTAAAGTGTCATGGTGTCACAGCTCACAGAAACCTCAAACTCTTGGGCTTAAGCAATTCTCTTACCTCAGCCTCCAGAGTAGCTGGGACCACAGGCGCCCACCTGGCTATTTTTGTTGTTGTTGCAGTTGTCATTGTTGTTTAGCTGGCCTGGGCCAGGTTTGAACCCACCAGCCTGGGTATATGTGGCTGGTGCCATGACCACTGTGCTATGGATGCCAAGCCTATTATTCTATTTTTTGAACATCTGGAATTATGTTATACTAACTCATTAATGTCCTTATCTAATCTCCTATGTGTGCCCTTTCTGGGTTACTTTCAACTGTTAGATTTTTCTCCTTTATGGATTATATTTGCTTGCTTTTTGCATGCCTGGTAAGTTTTGATTAGATGCTAGACATCGTTAATTTTACCTTACTGGATGCACACACACACACATACATAATATTCTTGAGCTTATTCTGAGACCCAGTTATGTTACTAAGAAATAACTTATTGTCATGGGTCTTTCTGTTAAGGTTTTAAAAATGAAAACAGAGCAGAATTTGCCCCGGGGCTGACTGTCCTGGTAACTGAGGCAGTGTTCCTCAGAGTATGCTCCTAGGTGCCTTGTGTTTTATGCTCTGGCTGATGAGAGCAGGCACTTGTCCTAGTCCTGCATTACCTCCCAGGATTCTTCCTTGTAATTTTTGGGGGTGATTTTCCTCCTGGCCTCAGGTGGTTTATTCACATACACATGATGATTCACTGGGAACTTGAGGGGACCTTTACTGATTTCAGAAGTTCTCAGTATACCTGTCTTGTCCTCTGTACTCTGCCCTGTGGTCTCCACCTGCCTTGTCCTCCCTAAACTCCCAGCTCTGTTTCCTCCAGTCTAGAAGACCTCTGGGTTCCCCCTTCCTGGGCTGCAACCTGAAACTTTCTCCAGACAATAATGTAGAACAATCACAAGGCTCACCTCTGTTCTTTCACGTCTTTCAAAGTATGTTTCTTATATTATCTGATGTCCAAATTATTGCTTAATATATCTTGTCCAGGGTTTTCTTGTCTTTTGTTTTAAGTTGTCTCAGGAGGGAGGGTATTCTGGTTCCTGTCTTGACTGGAAGCTACATTACCGTTTTTTTCTTTGCTTCAGTAAAGTTTTACTAGAAAGATTTATTCAACAAATATTTATTTACTGACTGTCAATATGCCTGGTTCAGGCTTAGGCATGGGGAGGTGTAGCCATGAATAAAAACAGACAAGAACCTGTCCTCGGATGTGAGAAAGACATTAAGCGAAGCTCACAATTAGCCATTTAATTACGGTTGTGATAAGTGAGGGTTATAAAAGCTGACAGCATCCCAGCAAATGTGATAACGTCAACTGATTATTTACAAAGGGTATAGGTTCATTTTTGGAAATTGGACTACGGTGAGTTCATTGCAGAGTCAGGGAGAGAGAATGGATGTGGATTCACCGGGTGGGATGTGAGGAGGGTCTGGCTGCATGATGGTGGGGCGGGGCCCAGGACATCCTCTCCCCTGCCTGCCCCGATCCCCTCAGGGAGATAGTTTCCCTGAGGCTGGTGACTGCCGCCACTCCACTTCAACCCGCAGCCAGGCAGAAGTTTGTGCAGCACACACGCATCACGCCTGGGGCTGGGTGCTGAGGATTAAAGAACAAATGGGACCTGCAGAGTTCTTTAGGGGAGGAAAGAACGAATTCTGGTGGTTGAGAAAGACAGACCAAGGGTGTTACAGGTGGATTGAGACAGCAGTTGTGGGTGGTGCAGGTGGATAGGGGGATAGGGGCAAAGAGTGAGCTTGGAAGCAGAAGGGATGTGAAGGGCGGCAAGTAGGGCCGCTCTGGTGGAGTCCTCTGAGTCAGCCTCCTGTTGGGTAACAATCGATCATACGTACCTATGAAGAATGGTCTAGGTATCCTGGTTGAATGGGAACTGGCTAGAGACAGGGGTAGATCAAGAGAACCTGAAATCACATAGATTAAAATCCTTCATTTTTCTAGGACAGCTCATAAAATTGGAACAAAGTTAGAGAAGCCATTTCAACAGTTGTGAAGAGACCTGCTTGCCAGGAGGTTTCTCCTGAGAGTTTTGTTCTTCTGCTGAGCATTCATAGGGCCTCTTCCACGCCCCGGGCCCTGGGAACCCATTCAGATGCTCACAGCCAGGCAAGAGCTATGCACTTGCAAGTTTTCTCTGGGAGGTGCCAGAGAGGACCCCCAGGCAGGGCGGGGTCACTCAGTTTCTCCTCCACTGTGAAGAGGGCAAGAGGCGGAGGCAAGGACCTCACCTGTGCTCCTGCTCGCTTGTCACTCTGTGACTCTCCAGGAAGGACGGAGCAGAGAAAAGGGACATTTCCAGGGACTCCAAGACCTACACAGGACAATCAATCAGAAGCGCCTATTCCTCAGTCCATCCGTGAGCTGACCAGGAGGAGGACATTGCACACGAACCAGGGAGGAAAATATCGCAGGACAGCGCTCTCCCCAGGAGGCGTTCATCAGGCCTCTGGTCGGTCCAGGCCCCGCCCCAGGCTCTGCCCTCCCCACCCCTGCTCTGGACCTGAGCTATATTGCTCTCCAGGGCTGGGGCTCCTGCATGGAGAAGGAATTTTGCCATGAAAAACTCGCCAGACACCTCCTGAGTTGGGACTGCTGGTCTTTGGGGGGTAAAGATATCTGGACATGCACTTGCAGCCGGGTCATTTCACTTTTTCACTCCTCCCTCCCGCATAGCCCAGATACTCAGAGAGTTGGTGCTGGAGCAGCCCTTGGGGCCCACTCTTTCCCACATCACCCTTCTGTCGGGGAAAACAAGACTCAGGGATCAGGAGGCCTCCATGGAGGTCTGGCAGGGAGATGAAGATGTGGCTGGGATTAGACTCCTCCCAAATCCGCTAATGTCCAGTCCCAAGTGCCTCCTCACCTTGCCAGCGTGGCCAGTCCTTTCCCATAGGACATCTGCCTGGTGTTGTGGGATGGGCAGGAAAGAGAGGTTCCCATCATTTTATGTCCCCAGTACACGTTACTGGCCCTTCCTTCCCCAGGGCCACGGATAACCTCGTCCCAAACTGTCCTGACAAGCATCAGCCCACCAAAAACTGGCCCTTGCTGGCAGGTCCCGTTACCATTTATTATTCAACCCAAGAAGGTTTCAGGAGAAGCTGGGTACTCAATGACTAGGAAGTGTAATTATTGTTTCATTAAAGATTGATTACACATGTGGCTGGTCATTTAAATAATAGCTCTGCTGACACCTTAATTGAATGATAAACGATTCCACCCTTGTTCCTCTGAGTCAATACGAGAGGCACAGCCAGCACTTCAGTCTGCACGGAGGTCAGGAAGGGGCCGGGGAACGGCCGGCAGGGCTCAGGCCACAAATGATGTCAGCTTGAGGGTCAAAGATGCCAGGCGGGGACATGCCAGCCTAACCAAGTGCTCATGGGCCACATGCAGCTGCCAAGAACTCAGTCAACTTTAAATGTCTCCATAAGAAACTTAATTTCAATTTAATAAGACGGATAGTGTGTGTGCCTTAATGTCACTTCATCATTATAAGCAGACTGACAGCCCTGCCAGGGACTGCGATATCAGTATGGTCCTGCCAGGATTGAATGAGTGCCATGGACTGCAGGGGCCAGAAGGAGGCACTCAGCTGTGCATGCATTCATTCACACATTTATGTATTCACTCATTCACGCATTCATTCATTCACACATTCATTCATTCATATCTCACATGACCTGAGTTGTTATGTTGTAAATGGATAAAGGTGAGGAAACAGAACACACAGCCCTCGCTCTCCCCAAGTTCCCAGCTAAGTGGAGAAGGGGGACAATTAACAGGGAAGACGCTGCCAGGAGAAGCCTCGGCTAGGAGCACCACCAGGGCATAGCCCCTGTGCTGAGACAGTGGGGTTTGTTCTGGAGAACCAGTCGCGTGAGGAAGGCAGCCAGCACACTTCCTCTCGCCCCTCACTCAACGAAGCCCAACCCTGGCTGCTTCCCCACCTCTCTTCAGGGCCAGGGCTAGAGTCTCCAGCAAAAAAGTAGGCAGGAGACATGTGTGGAGTCCATGGTTTGGGTCTGATGGGAGAAGGGATCAGGCTTCAGTGTGGCTGCTGGGGAAGGCCCAGAGGCAAGAGGGGCACATTCGGGACCCAAGCACAGGTGCTGAACTGCAGAGAGGACAGGGCTTCCCCATCAGGGCTGTTAAGGATCAGGATGTGGGCCCCTCAGAATGCCGGGGTCCTGTGTGGTGCTTCTCCACAGGCAGAGGTGGGGCCTGGGAAGCAGGAGTCCAGCAGGCTTTCTGGAGAAGGTGGGACAGGCAGTCAGCATGTTCCAAGGGACAGCGCCATCTGAGTTTTCCCTCTCCCGCTCTGGGTGGTTGTGGGCCTCCTTTGGGATCTCCACTGAGGTTGCGTCTCAGGCCAGACTGTCTTTCCTGTCTCTGAGCCGTTTGAGCTCCCCACGCTCTGCCTCCTGGGCCCCATCTGGCTTCTCCAGCTGTGGAGGAGCCAGGGGCAAGATCCAAGGCTCTGGTCAGGCCCTCCCAGCCCCTGCTGCCCAGCACGGCTTTGCCCGAGTGCCCTTCCTGCAGCTGGTATCACCCCCGTGTTCACCAGATTCCACTGCAGGAGGCACTGAGAGCTCCAGTGTGGAGAGGTCGGATGTCTCATCCCCGACAGCCTGCAGGCCGGCTGCACAGACGTAGGAGTGCCCAGGACCAGGGCGGAGGGGAATCTCCTGGGGCACCCCAACGCCTTCGTCCGTTCTCCATCCTGCCTGAGACCAGAGCTGGAGGTCAGCGGTGTGGCTGCATTCACACCCAGAAGAGCCACACCGGGCATTGCTGCTCGGAATAAGGAGACTGTCGACTTGCCGGCAACACTGGCCCGCTCAGCATTTCCATATCCACCACCTTCCATTTGTGGTCTCAGCCTCCTGCTCCCTCCTGTTCCCTCCTACACATGCAGAAAGGGCTCAGCCAGGCTAGCCAAGGCCACATGCCTATCAGCCTTTGCCCAAGACAGAACTTTCTGGACCCTACATATGGTGGATTGTGTACAAATGAGGCGTTGGGGTGCCCCAGGAGATTCCCCTCCGCCCTGGTCCTGGACACTCCCACGTCTGTGCAGCCGGCCTGCAGCCTGTGTCGGGGATGAGATCTCTGACCTCTCCACAATGGAGCCCTCAGCAATGTTGGGATGTGGTGGGGCGAATGAAGCCCCACAGGCTGGGCTTCCCCTCTCCTGCCCGTCACACACAAGGGCAGCTGCCTTGCATTTGATCACTAGGTCCCCAGCCCAGCAGAAAGAGGGGGCCCACAGCACTCATCTCCCTCCACCTTCCCAGGCTGAGTCAGGAGCTGATGTCCAGCCCTGGCCAGACAGATACCATACCCAGGAGGTTCCCCAGGCAGCAGTATTTAAAATGCACCTTGGGGAGCAGATCCCCTCTCAGTCTCACTGGAGGCCTCGCTTCTTGTGGCCACCTGGCCTTGGTCTTCCTTTCTTTTCATTACCCGAAACCACCACCTGATCTGTCACCGTCAGGAAGCCTGTGTGGGGAAGTGCAGGGCCACTCCACTCTCCACGTCATTAGTGCCTGGATCCACAGGCCTGGACTCCAGGGAGTCGGCACCAGGCGGGCAGCTGCTCAGGATTAGGGCAGAGGCAGGTCCCTAGTGCCACTGGACGCTGGGGACGGAGGTAGCCGGGAGCAGCCGGCCTCCCAGCCCTGCGGAAATCTGGACTCAGTTTTCCCCTCTAATCACCGCTCTTGCCCAGTAGGTAGCAGACAGCTGCTGTTGGGAAGCACACACTGAGGTCGAGTAAGAGAGTATATGTAAAGCAAAGTGCCCCGAATACGTCTCTCTTTTTTTTAAGGGACAGTTACTAGGATGAAGTGCTGTGGAAAATTAAAATCTTGAGAGAGCAGCATTAGAAAAAAATCAGCCTGCCTCCCAAGCAGCCCTTCCACCTTGAATAATCAGACGCGAGACTGATCTGAGTGGGCTGGTTTTGCTGAGGCTGCGGTTTGGGCCTGGAGGGAGCATCCTTGCAGGCGGGCTGTGCCACCGGGCCACCTTGCTTCCTTCCCGAGCTGCCCACAGCTGCCCACGCCAGACCCCAGGCCTGCCCACAGACACACTCCCTGCAAACCTGAGAAGCCCCTTCCTCACAGCAGGGCAGCCTGGTGAGGGGGGAGAAGGGTTGACGTAGACAGCACCTGAGGAACAGGTGCCCCAGCCAGGACACTGTGAGGATGGCCAGAGGGGCCAGTCATTACTTCAAGGTCAAGGAGCAAAGCAGCCTTGAGGAAGAGAATTTTAATGCGTCTTTTAAAGTTGATGACAAACAGAAACACTTGTCATAAAGAACAAGTGTGAAGCTGGTCAAGGTGACCAGCAAGAGCCCCTGCACGGTGGTTGCAGTGCGGGGACCCTGCTATGCAGCAGCAGAAGGTGGCACTGAGATCTGGGGATGGCCTAATGACCCCCAAGGAGGTGTGCTAATTGGGGCCTGCTTGGCTAGAGGCTTCCTCTAGGTCGCTGTCCTCAGCCTGGGTTGACAAGCCCTGGGGAACCTGCTCCGCCCCATCTGGGCTGGGAAGTGCTTGGTTCACATTAATTAGGTGACCCTGACCCCAAAGTCACTCCCTGGACCAGAACCACACAGGCTGTCTGCAGCGCCCAGGAGTCCACTCGTGGCCTCAGGGCACACAGAACGGAATAGATCCAGACCTGTGAGATAGGAGGGCCCAGTGTCAATGGAAGAAAGTAACCAGCCCAGACCTCCAGTGCCGCTGCCCACTGAGCCCTGAGACTGGTCCGGCCAGGCCCACGGAATGAGGTCTGGGACCCCCACTGGGCCTGTAAGGACCACTCCTGTGGGAGAAATAGGGGCTAGAAAAGTGGTTCTGGGACAAGTTGTGGCCTTAGGCCATTAGGCTCCTGCCCAGCCCCTGGGTGTTGTGAGGCCCATCCCCCAGCCCCTTTATGGGAAAGCCATTGGCTGGGCAGGTGCAGGGCTCAGAGGCAGGGACACCCCTAGGCTCTGTCAGCCTTGTCTCCACCCTTCCCAGCGTGTTTGGACTCGCTCTTCTCACCAAGCATCAAGCTCCTGTCCAGGCTCTGTGTCTGGCCAGAGAGGAGGTGGGAGGGAAACTCAGGAGCACCTGGGACTGTGCTGCCTCTGTCTGCTCCTGGCAACCCCAGGCGTGACCCACTCTTGGAGGTCACACATGGTCACTTCATCCACCTGCCAGCCTTGGAACCAGTCAGGTCCAGACTACTGCCCAGAGGAGGCCAGCTGAGCTCCACCTCTTGAAGTGAAGTTTACCAAAGAAATTGTAGCCCTATTCTAGAATTTCTGTGAAGGTCTTTCCATATTTCTCTATGCTGACTGGTATCTACCGATATAAATACAGTCATTTTTATAAATTAGATGACGTTCTATAATTTCTATTGAATCCTGACCTTTCATTAACTACATCATTGAGGAGAAGACCCTGTGCTGGGCATTGGGGTGTGTATCATTTCTTCTGATATTTCAAGCATTGTATTCCAAACAACACGATGCCCGGCAGTGTTTAGTAAATACATGGATGATGGGTGAATACCACGGGGCATCCAGCTGGAGTTGATGTTTAATTACTTTAATCAGACTTTAGATCAGGCGTCCTCAAACTACGGCCCGTGGGCCACATGTGGCCCGCC
>CAUYQV010194606.1:0-14552 GCA_963574575.1 Galagoides demidoff | reverse complement strand
TTCCTCAGGCTTGCTGACACTCAGAATCCGTGCCCTTCTCTGGAGTTCTTGTACTTCAGTACAAAACCAACAAGCTGTGATCTGGGAAGATGACAGTGGCCCTGGGAGACTGCACTGTGGGTCCTCTGGAGGGAGCCCCCCACTGAATGCTGATGCAGTGACAGGAACTTGAGGAGCTGAGGCTGGGCGCAAGGCTGTCTTTCTGAAGACTGTCCCCTTGTTTCTAGTGAGCGTTGGAGTGATGGTTTCTGCTAGGGAAAGCTCAGGTCTATGCTGTTGGGGATGTCATAAAGCAGTCACCTGCAGCCCCTCGCAGAGCACGCTGCACCCACTGCACACACACATGCACACATCTTGCAGCCCTGGGCTGTGGGACCCCTGCTGGGGACAGATGCCACCCACCAGCATGCTGGGGAGCTTGGGTGCCTCCCCCCCGGCCCCTGCATTCTCCAGCTGACACCAAGGATGAACTCTGTGCGTCTGCAGTGATGCTCAGCCAGGGTGGGGGCTGGGACACCAACCAGCCCTTGGGACTCCACCTCCTTCTCCCCAGAAGGAATGGTGGCTCCAGGAACCCGGAGGCCCAGGATTGGGCCACCTGTGGGGCATTTGTGTTATCTCAAGCCTCTCCTTCATTCTTCTGGAGAGTCTGGCCTCTCTTTCACTTCTGACATTCTAGGACAGTGCAGTAGACGCTGGTGTTCGTGGCTATCCAGGGTCCTTGTCCCTTTTGGTCAATATATTCCATTTTCCTGGCCAAGGTGGGTGGTTAAGGGAATGATCTCAGGACTTCAGCCAGGCCCACGAGGACCAGTCCTGGACATGTGCTGGTATGTTAGAAATAGGGCCTTTCTTTCTGGGAGTGGGTAGTGGTTGTTTAAATCTGAAGCTGTTGGTGGTCGTTTTTCTCTCCATTTAAAGAGACCCTGCCAAGGGAAAAATCCACCGGAGGCAGTGGATTAAGAAATGGAGAGAGTACCAGTGGGTCAGCTGAGCCCGGGTCCCAATAAGCCTGAGCACTTTGCTTCTCAGTGTTGCCCAACCCAATAAATTTCTTGAATTAAGACAGATGGAGCTGATTTTTGTGATTTGAAATCAAAGAATCCTAATACATAGTTTAAAAACAAAGCAAACTTGAAGAGCTGAAACAATGAATCAAAACTAACAACAGGGCTAGAATTTTTCTATCTATATTCCACAAAAATTATTGCATAGATAAAGATTTTACAAAATTAGTTTTAGTAGGTCACAAGCTTACCACGACTGCTAAAATGCTGCCAGATATAGGAAGCATGAGTGACTGTGGCAATTAAGAATTACTACGCTGGGGGGCAGCACCCGTAGCTCAGTGGTTAGGACGCCAGCCACATACACTGGGGCTGGTGGGTTCAAACCTGGCCTGAGCCTGCTAAACAACAATGACAACTACAACCAAAAATAGCCAGGTGTTGTGGCAGGTGCCTATAGTCCCAACTACTTGGGAGGCTGAGGCAAGAGAATTGCTTAAGCCAAGAGTTTGAGGTTGCTGTGAGCTGTGATGCCACAACACTCTACTGAGGGTGACATAGTGAGACTCTGTCTCAAAAAAAAAAAAGAGTTATTACACTGGTGTGTGGAGCGATGGGGCCCTTTGCCCTGTGTGTAGGAGTCTAGGCAGTGAATGGTGGGTCAGCTCAGAGGAAAGTTGAACCATAGCCCACCTGCCCTGGAGGTGGCAGGGACTCCCTGGTGGGAGGCTGTCATCCTGCCCTAGTGCTGAGGAGGGGCCTCTCTTTGGATGGCTGGGTGCACTGATGGCTGCTCAGTCCCTTCCAATTCTAGGATTCTGTGGCTTTTAAGGTTCTACCATTGTCTGATTTGATGGTTGAAATCTATAGACATGACATCAGTGTTACCACACCTAGCAATTAAGCCTACAGAGGAACATGCTGTGTGTGTGTCGTTGTTGTTTATGACTGTTGTCCACCTGCCCAGGCAGTGTTCTGGGGCTGGTCAGGTCCGGGGTGGGGGCAGGACTGTCTGCACTGGGGCAGGAGACTTGCCTGGGGAATTCAGCCTGGGCTTGTGAGTCCCCAGAGTCAGGTGGGTAGCATACTGGTACTGGGAGGTTTACCCCCAGATGGCACCAACAATCCCTCTCTGGCTGGGGCCTCCAAGCATGGTGGGTATGCCAGGCAGGGTGCCCAGAAGCAACAGAGGCCTGGACACCTGGGGGCAGGTGAGGGACACAGCTGTGCTGGCTTTAGTGGGGAGGCACAGACTGATGGGAAACCGAGGGCCAGTGGCTATCACCAAAGCCTACAAGATCTAGGTGGACTTGGTTTGAATTCCTGTCTCAGGACAAGGTCAATCTTGCGACTGGGGGTACTGAGTCTGCAGGTGAGAGTGTGGAGAAGGGCTGGGGAGATGGTGAGACAGGAAAAGTGCCACTCACATTTCTAATTAGTCAAAAATTCTGTCAGGTTTCTCCCCTCTCCTTCCTTTTTTGTTCTTATATATTAAATATAAGGCCTGCTTCGTTCTCGGGTTTTCTCACCTTGCAAGGCAATTTGATGACAAGGTGTGGAAAGCATCTGTCACACAGACCCCCAGCCAGGGGTGCTCTATGTAATTATTGATATTGAAAATGTGGATATTATGTTCCCAGATACAGCATGGTGGAGAAATAGGCCCCTCAATTCTTCCTCTGACGTTACACAAGATAGTTTGCATAATGGCCAGGGTGCTGCCAGGGTTGGGAAGCGGCCACTCTGAGGAGGCGGCCAGTCTTATGCCATCAGCCAGCCAGATAGGCCTGGAGTTAGTGTCCTGGGCTCCTGAGAGCACTGGCTGGCAGGAAATAGCTTCCACCTGACCCCTCAGTCACTTCCCAGCCGACCAAGCCCTACCTGGACCTCCTCCTCCAAGCTGAGCTGCCGCTCCAGGCTGCACTCCACCATCTCTGTGGTCACTGGGAACTTCTCAGGCAGCTGTGTGCAGCGTCGGATTAACACGGGGTTGCAGCCGTTCAGGAATTGGTAGCCAAACATGACGTCTTCCTGCCAGCGCTTCATGACCCGCTCTACGGGAAGAGGAGTGGGGCCCAACCTGAGCTTCGACCACACAGCAGCCTAGGCCATGGCCCCCTGACCCTGCCTGAGAGCAGAGTCTCTGCTATGTCCCCTCCCCAGGTGCTTGCTGGCTGGCTGGCTCACTCGCCCTGCTCTGCTGTTGCCTGTGCCCATCACTGTGTCAGGCCATGGTGCCCCTTCCTCCTCCCTGAGCTGGCTCAGAAAGCTACTGGTCACCTCTGTCTCAAGAACTCAGGTCCTTCAGCCCAGATTTGCCAAGGCCAGCCCCCTATTCCGGCCTCTTTTAATGTCCTCCCCATGCCACAGCTGGCCATTATGATGCTAGGGATCTAACCTAACACATCCTAGTCCAAAGAGACCAAGGTGGCTTTGATGTAAATGCTTAAAAGCCAACCTAAGTTGTGCTTTTACTCTGCCCAGAAGCACTGCAAATGACTGTTTTATGTCAAGACAAAGTTCTGATATTTTTAAGACTTTTGTTGATGAAATGAGGTTGAAGGTGCTCGAGAATGTCCAAGGAGGACATGGGCATGAGGGTGGCCATGGTGAGGCAAACACGGGTGACAGAGCAGTGAGGCCTGGGCGGTGTGGTCCTGTGCTGCAGCGGGATGGGGCAGCTCTTGCCAATTTCCCAGCAAGTCTTAAGCAGGAAGGTGGCATCTCCTCTCTGTAGCTCCCCAAGAGCCCCCAGAGGCATACTCACCAGAAATGGTGTTGCTGATCTTGACGAAGATTTTCTCGAAGTCAGCAAAGTCACTCCAGGAAGACTGAAACATGTGCATGAAGCGGTTGATGAACAGGTTCTCCATCCTGCAGACCACGACACAGGCTGCCGCATGAGTGCCAGCCTCCCTCCCTCGGCAGGGCCCTACACCCAGCTCACGGGGGCCTCACAACATCCCCATGCAGCTCCAAGGGGGTAGATAATTGGCCCTGTGGAGCAGAATGGGAACTGGTACCTATTCCCATGGCCCCTCCCACTGCACCTGCCTATGGAAGAGACGAGGTCAGGGCCTTGACTGTCATCCAGGTGTGTGTTCATTCACTGGGCATTTGCTGCCCTACTCTGTGGGCCAGTTCCTGAGCAAAGGGACAGAGCACCACCTCGCCTGTGCAACTGCTCAACCATCGCCTGGATTGTGGGGGTGGGGGGTGAGCTGTTCAGTTGAGATAAACTCTCATTTACGTTCTGCTAACCCTGGCTCTGTGTTGGGTGTCAAGGACAAGCTTCTCAATGCTCATTACACAAGACAGCAAAATAGAAGCCCAAGGCAGGAGCTTGCTAAATTCAAAACGCAGGCTGCAGGCACCCGTGGAGTGAGATCTGTGTGGCCCGAGACACTCCCAGGGGCTTCCTGGAGAAGCAGTCCGAGAAAGAAGAGGGAAGGGGCTTCCCAGGCTCACTATGTGGCCTACACAGACTGCAGGACAGAGGCTTGGGAAGTCCACCTGGCCTTTGCTGAGACTGGCTCTCTGAGACAGCTCTGCCTCAGTTTCTCTCTCTGTACATGGGGTTGGGCGTAATGACAGTGACAGGTTTTCCTGTTCCTCTTCATCGACAATGCTCAGTGCCTGCTCCCCCAGCCCTGACTCTGGCTGACCCTCAGAGTTCAGGCCTCTGTCCTGCAGTTCTCTCTGCCTAAGCTTGGTGCCCCTCTTTTTTCTCTGCTATGGGCTGAATTGTCTGCCTGCCCCCAATCCACATGCTGAAGCTCTAATTGCCAATGTGTCTGTTCTTTAAGTCCCCACCCTCCCCAGTCTACAGTATTTTGATTTGGCAGCCCTGGTCCCACTAGGTCCCCCTAGGAGGTTATAATGCCCAGGACGGGGCTCCAAGGAGATCTTTGTGAACGCTGAGTTTTCCTCCTATGCTGAGTCCGGGACATACAAGTGGCTGCCAATGAGTCACAGGATGGGTTGCTGGAAGTGCTGGAGCACAGCTGGGGCAGTGTGGCAGCTTCTTGATGGCTGCACACAGTAGGTGCTCAGCACTACTGCTGTGTTGAGCGGCTGCACCCTGGAATGCCCCAGTTCAGCTTCTCTCAACCTCGCTGCCTTCTTCTTCCCTGCACTCCTCCTTAGCAGAGAGCTTGGAACAGAAATCCTTGTAAGCTAGAGGAGTAACCCTCATTGTTACATCCTGTCTCAGTCCAAGTGGGGAAAAGGACTTATTTCTGGGACAGGAGCAGCCTTCCCAGGCCCTGAGAGCCCCACAGGGCCCAAAGATGATCTAGCATCATGTGTCCAAGAAAGAGGCTCTGTGCCTGCTGCCCCTGTGGCCCCATCTGGATGCTCCCCCCAGATCTTGAGAAGTGGGAATGAGTCACCATCTCCCCAGCTGCATCTCTTTGACCTCAGAACAGAAGGTTGGCACCCAAAACAGGCTGGGTGTGGCAGTTCTGTGGAAGCCACAGATCCAGGAAGAAGTGAGCTGCGGGGGGACATATTTGCATGTCCTCCAGGGGCAACATATCCCTACATACTTATAGACAACTGGAACATTCAAGGATTCCAAGATCTGCCCTTGCACAAGGGAGGAACCTGCAGCCCAGGGAGGGCACCTGGCTCATTTACAGACACACAGATAGGTAACGACATGGCCAGGCAGGGACCTTGATGGCCTGACTCCACGGCTTCTCCTGCACTGAGCTGTGGCCTGCACTGGGCACTCTGCCTCCCTTCTTGCTTCTTCTCTGACAGCTTCTCCAATTTCCATTTCAGTTTCTCTGTGTGGGGTGGGGGGCAAAGCATACTAAGGAGGGCTGGCCTCCCTCCAGGCCCAGCAGGTGGCCCAGAGGAAACAAGTGGCCAGTTATCCAGAAAGGGTGCAGAAACCAAGCTGTCCAGAGCTGGAAGTTCAATGGGGAAGGCCTCTTTGGTGACCTCAGATGTGAGTTTCAGTTTTCTGCCAGTGGGGGACTGAGTTTAACTTGGGGCAAAGTGGCATTGCTATAGCATGAGGCATGGGGGCCACTGCCCGGCCCTGGATCTGTGGGTTCTCCTTCTAGGAGAGTCAGTGCAGTGTGGGTTGATGGGTACAGGTGGGTCCTGCTTCCTCATGAGAGGGCTGGACTAGAGACTCTCAGAGACTGTTGGCCTCCACCCACATGCTGGGGTCTGGACACAAGATTCCTGGGTGGGGCTGGGAGTCCCCCCAGGCCTAGCAAGGGAAAGCAGGGATGGGTGCAGGTCAGCGTGGAGCATCAGGGGCCTGGTCTAAAAACCCAGCCTTGTCACCGTGGGCAAGTCCCTTAACCTCACTATTTCTTGGTGACCTCATCTGTGAAATGATGGCTGCTGCCTCATGGGGCTGACATGATGTATGAGTATATAAAACATTGGTCTGTGGTCTGTAAAAAGCATGAAACACGTTAGCAGCTTTTACTGTGATTATCGCAGCCCCCATGCCTCATGCTGTGGCAATGTCACTTTGCCCCAGGTTAAACTCAGTCACCCACTAGCAGTAAGGTCTGCACTAGGCCAGTGCTATAGTGTCCCGAGGTAAATTCATACCCAGTCTGCACCACGTGCTCCCTCCCTTCCTCCAGCTCCCTCAGTCGAGTTCACCCATCCCCTTTCCTCCCTTCATACCCAACTTGTGAAAGCCTCTCTGCCTGCTGACTTCTCTTCCTCTCCTCTCTGCACCCTCACCCTCAACTCCAGAGAGACATCTGAGTGGTGGCATCTGAAAGGCGCTGGTCAGCTCTGAACTCCTGAACCCTGATCTCCCTGAAGCATGTGACAATTGACCTGTCCTTTCTGGATGTTCTCTCAATGCAAAGCCTTCTGGGTCTCCCCCCTCCTCCAACACCCCATAGCCCAAGCCTCCAAGTACAGACTGGACTCCTTGCCCACCTCCCTCCCTCAGTGGGTGCAGCCCCACTTCCCTATACAGGTCCCAACGCTGGTGCCCCAGACCATTGGGATTCTCATTGCCACACTGCCTAGAACGCCATCCCCTTCATGCCTCCATTCAGCATGGTGAGCTCCTCTGCATCCTTCAAGAACTCGCTTGGTCGTCTTCTCTCCTGTAAGGCTTTTCCTCATGCCTCCCCCCACCCAGGTACTCCCTTCCTGCTTGGAGTTTCCCCAGCACTCCTTTCTCAGGGTATCTACCATGTGCTGTCATGATTAGCTCAGCTGCCCTCGGCTTGGTCCCCATGGAGCTTCTTGGAGCTGGGACTGAGGGGCTACTTTTGATTCATCTCTGTCCCTCATACCTCAACAACTCAATGAGCATTTGTCAAAGGAGGGGCAGCAGGTAGCCACCTCCATGAATGTGCCAGAAGCCCAGAGTGGCCAGCAAACAGGCCCTGACCATGCCTGAGAAGGCAGCGCCCCAGGTTGAGGGCTCCATTCTTCGAATGAAGAGAAGGTCCTATTAGGTACCCAGGATGGAGACCTACCTCATGTCAGATATCACCACAGGGGCACTGCCTGCCTTTAAATCTCACAGCAATTCTATAAGGTAGGCATCATCAGCCTCATTTTATGAGAAGAAAACTGGAAGTTGGAAAAGTTAAGTAACTCTCCCCAAATAGTATACCTGGCGTCTTAATTTGAACCCCAGCCCCCAGCTGACTCGGCTCTAAAGAAGGCAACCTTTTGTTTTGTTTTGTTTACAGACAAAGTCTCACTCTGTCACTCTGGGTAAAGTGCCATGATGTCATAGCTCACAGCAACTTCAAACTCTTGAGTTCAAGAGATCCTCTTGCCTCAGCCTCCCCAGTATCTCTGACTATAGGCATCCACCACAACGCTTGGTTAGTTTTTCTATTTTTTTAGTAGAAGCAGGATCTCGCTCTTATTCAGGCTGGTCTCAAACCCCTGAGCTCGGGCAATCCACCCACCTCAGCCTCCCAAAGTGCTGGGATAAAGCCATGAACCACCATGCCTGCCTTGGTTTTTAAAGAGTAAGTAGAGATAAGTTGGCAATTGTTGCTGTAATTTTAACAGATCAATAGATCCCTCCACTCCCCCACCCCAGCCCCAGGAAAGCAGAGTATAACATTGTGAGGTCCATGGACCAGCGATCCTGGCTTGTTGGGGACACAGACTCATCCTGGTTCAGACCCATTGTTCAGAACCTGGTTAATAACGTTGCACAGTTACCTGTAGGCACGTGAGTGCTAGAGCACCACGATCTCTGCCCATGTCCTCTGCCTAGGAGCCTGGCTGCTAGCTGACTTGGTGCAACTGCCTGAGTCTAGAGGAGCCCAGCTGCCCTAGAACAAGCCTCGCAAAAATAGCCACGCTAAGTCAAAACTGCACCTTCCTCTTCCCAGTTTATTCATGGCAGAAATCAGCATTTTCTTTCTCTAGTTCAGTGGTTCTCAACCTTCCTGATGCCACGGCCCTTTAATACGGTTCCTGTGGGTTCCTACAGGTTCAGAACCGCTGCTCTAGATCCAGGGCAGGCTTAAGGAGGGCTCAGGAAAGAGAAAAGACACATGAGACCTGGCACCCAGAAAAGTCCCCAGGGCCTGGCAGGAACCCCGGCCGGGCAGGGTCTTCTGGCCCACAAAGGGCAAGCCAGTCTAAAGAATTTGGAAAGCACAAGGAGGACATTAAGCAGAGTTCTTTATGCCAGGATTTGTCAAACCCTTGAAATCCTGTAGAGTACGGGTCTCGGTGGAGGTCCCCAGCCCTGCAGTAGCATCGGCGTCACGTGAGACTTTGTTAGGAATACAGGTTCCCAGGCCTCATCCTGGACCCCCTGGATCAGAATCTCTGGGGTGTGTCCAAGCCATCCAGATTATAACAAGCTCCACACCTGGGGGTGGGGGGGATTCTGATGCAAGCTACGGTTTGAGAACCCTTGTTGAAGAGTTTGCAATGCTTTCCAAATGGATTTGACTACAAAATACGTTTTGACAGAAACGCAACTTTGTGCTTTGTATTAATTCTTCTCTTATTTTATGACCCATTTTTTTTAACAACAACAAAATGTTACCTTAGCAAGTACAATGGAGACTTTCAGCTTGTCTTTTAGGTGGGATGTTTGCCCCCAAGTTTTCCCAACACGTTTATTTTCCAACAGGATGCATCCCTGATTTCAAACAAAATTCAATGGAGGTAAATGGGACTGATATGCGGAAATGTTGTTTCGTAGGCATCAGTTAGAAGGAGGGGATTATTTTTTAAAATTCCAAGAAATTCAAGGGTTTTTTGGATAGCATTTGGGAGGTTAAGTGGGAGAACCCTATTTTCTTCTTTTGGATGGATCACGTTTGTCCAACCCTGTTTCCTATGAGTGATTTGGTGACACGGGGCTGGCTGGGGTGACAATAAGAGGCATGAGTCTTCTTCGTATACACAGAATTCACTTTCGCTAGCTTTCCAAAGCTAGTGAGTGGTCCTGTCATCTTCCCTTCTCCCTTCCCTTCCATTCTTTCATCACTTTTTCCCTGTCCCTCTATGCTCAGCCCGGAGCCCGCATACCCCAGTGATGGCTGGGCCTCAATGCCAGAGGCTGGGCTCTCACCCTCAGCATGCCCAAACCTGGACTCATCCTTCCTCCAAACTTCTTCTGCTTAGCTTTTCTCTTTGATGACCACCCCATTTCCCCACAAGCCCAATGCCTTGAGTTCTCCCCTTAGCCTTTCCCTTCAGTGACATGAAACCCCACTGGCCCCCAAGCCTGCCCACCACCCACTCTGCTGTCTTTCCTGCTCTCCCCCAACACCTTGTGGTCTCCTCCCACCCTGGGTGCTCCCCTGCTCACAAAGGCTGCCACATGGAGCCTGCGCCTTACAATTATTCTCATCTCTCCCCATTTTTCACTGGCTGTGAGAAGAGTCAACTCTAACCACAGCAGCATGGAATGGAATTTCTGCTGCTGCCTTCCCTGTGCTCCCTGGGGAGTTCCTTCCAGGAGCCGCTATCCTCTTGGTCTCATCACTGGGAATCACTCAGTGGGTGTCAAGATCGGACTGGTCACACTGCTGCACTGTCCTGCTTGACCGGAAGGAAACACTCTTTCTTAATTTATTTTAAAGAGGGCAGTCCCTCACCAGCCTCGCCATCCTTGCAAATGCCTTCCAGGCCTTTAACAGCCAGTGGGCAGTGAGCACATCAGTCACTCCTTGCTTGATGCCACCAAGAAATTTACAACCTGCTTGGTTCTGCCAGCTGGTCCCGTACCGCTCCTGGGAAGAGAGTGCTCTCCCCAGTGCCCCATCCCACCTGCTAGGCCCCCAGCTCTGCACACCTTGCCCCAGAAGACCTGGCCAGGTGGCCCTTGGCTCTGAAGACTTCCTGGACCCCATGAGTGAGAGAGGATGCCCAGGTAGAATGACAGTCCCCAGTGAGCTCCTAAGGGCTAGGGCTCTTCACATCAAAGAGGGGAGCCACATAGCAGGTGCATATGAGGAAGAAATGGTCCTGGCCAGCCTGACCTCATTGCCAGGAGTGGAGAAGACTGATGCTGTCTTTAGGGAGAACTTCCTTTGTGTCACCAGGGCTGAAATATATGGTCCCATTTTAATCTCACAACATCCTGAGTAGGAGCTGTGCTCTCATTTTTCAGATAATGACACTGAGGCTCAGGGAAGTTAGACAAGTTGCCGAGGTTCATCATCGGACCAGGGCTGCTCCCAGGTGCCTCTCCTCTCCAGGCAGGTCCTTCTGAGCTGTTTCTCTGCTTTCTCTCCTCCATCCATCCCTTCATCCCTCCACTCACCATCCCTAGATCCCTCAACCATTTATCTCTCCCTCCCTCCTTCCGCTTCTCCCTTCATCCATCCATTTGCCAACCCTCCCTCTGCCCATCCCTCCTTCCCTCACCATAATGAACACAGGGAGCACTTTTCCCCAGAGCAGCAGGCCTCCTCTGACCTCACTGCCTCTCCATCCTCGTTCTTCCCTCTCCAAACTGCTCCCTTCACAAGGGCTTCCATCCTGCTTGCCCATCCTAGTCTCAGGTCTGTCCTACAAAAGCCACACGGCTTTGCTTAGCATCTCCAATATCAGGGTGGGCATGGAGGGGGGTACAGAAAGTGAGACAGTATTTGCCACAATTGTTTCTAGGGAGCCAGATATTACTAATCCAGATGTTTGTTTTAATTCTTTTTTCTAGTTGATCCCAGTTATAGCAGGGGAAAAGTGCCCCAGCTTTGGATCCAAACAGACTTGGATTCATATCCGGGTTTTGCCAATTTCTGGCTAAATGACTTTAGGCAGATTCCTTGACCTTGACCCACTGCAGCCTCAGCTTCCTCACCTAGAAATGGTTAATAATAGTATTCACCTCCCAGGACTGCTGTGAAGTTTAAAATAGATGATTGTACCTAGAAATCCCCCAGACCAAGCAGACTGCCTGGATTGGTGGTTCTCAGCCCTGCCCGCCTATGGTACTGCAGACCCCAGGCTTGGGTCCCACCCTGGGACCCAGGAGACACATGCCATGGTGTGGGGTTGCTGGGCACAGGGAGGTGCTCATGTCCTCTGGGCATTCTTAGGTTCAGGCAGGTCTCAGAATCGTGGATTCAGGGTTTTCCAGACTTGCATGATTAAAGGAATTCCTTGAAGTGTCAATGTACAGATCCAAAGACCCTCTGCCAGCCCTGGGATAGCCCTGGGACCATATTTGTAACAAGCAGTTATGAAGTCACCAACTGGGCAAGCTTTAAAAAGACTCTGCAGTAATTCCAATGCAAACAAAGGAGCACGATGCAATACTTCTGCTATTTATCAGCAGAGGGCCTTGCATGAGGCGGTTGGCCTCCTGGTTCCTCAGGTTCCTCAACTGCAAAGTGGGGACCGTAGCTGCACCTGCCTCCTGGGTTGCTGTGATGGAGGAACAAGTGATGCATTTCCTGGGACCACTGCTGGCATCTGGCCATTGTTACTGCAGATCCTGCCCTCTCAGTGGCAGCCTGGACACTGCTATCCTCACAATGACCATATAGGGGATGAGATGTGCTGGGAGTGGGGCATTCCAACCAAAGACCCCTGCTTTGGGCTAAGAACACAGTTCTGTCTGATGTCTGAGTCCTCCAAGTTGTGACCTTGTCAGACACAGGCTACCCTGTGGTTGTGACTGAGGATCCACTCTATGGCTAAGACACTCAAACATGCTTGGGAAACCCTACTTGGCTGGGCTGGGGGCTCGCACTAGGAAAGGAGGGGAAATCCCACTCCCAGCCCTGGCACTTGGGGTGCCTAGTGGGCCTTCAGTTCTTGTCAACTTACGCTTTGGAGTAGTTCAGAATGAAGTCCACTCCTTTTTCACTATCGAACTGGATGTCACGGGGCAAATCCCTGTGGCATTTGGCATCAATACTCAGTGGGAAGCCAGGGTTCCACTCTATCCACCTGTGTGTAAGGAAGAAGAAACTGTGTTAAATGCACAGGGAGGTCACTGGCGACCACATTCTCCCTCCATAGGGCCTCCCTCAATGGAAGCCATCCCTTGTTGCTAGCAAGCGGTCTGGTTGATTAACACAGCTGAACTGCATGAATCTCCTGATTCCTGGTATTTCTCCTCAAAGCATTACTTCTCCTCTTTTTTTCCTTCCCTTCACTAAGTCACTTGGGGCTGACAGCTTGGCAGGCGGCAGTTGTGTGTGCACTATTACGCGTGTAGTTAACAGTGCATGGATGGGAAGGACCTTAGAAAACATCAGTAACCCACCTGAACATAACCGTGTGTGTTTCCTACCTCCTAGCAGAGGGCTGGTCCTACCAAGGAACAAACAAGCAAGTCTTACAGCTGTAATATTGGATTTTCATCACTTCATCTTCATCATAGCTTTGCATGCTACTCTCATGTAATGCAACTTCTATTATATCAATTTCTTCTGGGTTGTCTTTTTGTACTTTGTAAAACAGAAGTTTAAGACCACATGTTGGAAGAAGGTCACATATTTCAACTACTAATAGGTGGGGCTCTGAAAGATTTATAAAACTCTGTGCTTGAACCTTGAATGGACTTACACCTGTTTCAGCTTTAGAAGTAGAGTTTCCCGGGGCAGCACTGGCCTGTTCTGTGTAACTTATGTGACTCCAGTGCCTGGCTGCTCCAGGTCAAGCCAGTGTCCTTATTTGGTACGTTCTGTTGTTAAAGATGTGAATGAAGTGTGCATGTGCATGGCCTGTTGGATTCACTTTTGTGCCATTTTTGTAAATATGATAGTTTTGTGCAACCTTTCAAAAAAAAAAAAGAGAGAGAGGGAAGAATCTGAAGAAGATGCAGTTAGAGCATTTAGAATATAAGAAGACTTCCTGCAACCACAAAACCCGATTTCTGAATTAAGCATTCAATAGCAAAATGGAGAAAGAGAATAGTTACTGTTAGGTATGATTGGTCTCTGTGTTAAAAGAAAAACTTTAGACAAATTAAATTTAACAGAGTTTAATCAAGCAAAGAATGACTTGAGAATTTGGCAACCCTTCAACCAGAAGTTCAGAGAGACCCAGGCTCTGCCACATGGTCAGAGAGGATTTCTGGGCAGAAAAAGGAAAGTGATGTACAAAAAATGGAAGCAAGGTACAGAAATATCCCAGTTAGTGCCAGCTTGGCCTGGGCCTTATGAGAACATGGTTTGAACAGTGGGCCGCCTGTGATTGCCTGGGAACCCTGTGGTACACGTGTAAAGAGTAGGTTACAGCCTGTTTTATGCACCCAGTTAGATCACAGTTCACTGTATGTGGAGAAACCTTGAGACCAAACTTCTAATATGTAAGAAGGCAGCTTTAGGCCAAACTTAACACCTGTAACACCTGATGGACAAATTTTGGTCATTCAATAACTAATTATGGACCACCTACTGTGTGCCAGAATGGGCCCTGTGAGAACACAGAAGAAAATGTAACCCTAGTACAGGGAAACAGTGCAGAGAAACTGAAGCCATGACTGAAGCTATGAGCATGACAAAGACCAAATATAGAAGATTCAATATCAAAGAGTAGGAGTTCTAAAAGGGGAGCAAGCAACATACGGAGAAGGAAGAAACATCGAGGAAGTAAGAGAAAAACTTCCTTAAGCTTGAAAGATTTCAATTTCCTGAGTAAGTTCTAGGTAGGACAAAAATGGAAAAAAGACGCACCTAGATATATACTGACTAAATTTTAGAGTGTCAGAGAGAGGAGAAAAGGGAGAGAGAGAAAGGGAGGCAGGAGGGGAGAGGGAGGGAGAAACTCTGGGAAAAGAAAGTTTTGTTTTTTTTTGAGACAGAGCCTCAAGCTGTCCCCCTGGGTAGAGTGCTGTGGAATCACAGCTCACAGCAACCTCCAACTACTGGGCTCAAGCGAGTCTCCTGCCTCCGCTTCCCAAGTAGCCGGGACCACAGGCGCCCGCCACAATGCTCGGCTATTTTTTGGTTGCAGCCGTCATTGTTGTTTGGCGGGCCCAGACTGGATTTGAACCTGCCACCTTAGGTGTATGTGGCTGGCGCCTTAGCCACTTGAGCCACAGGCGCCGAGCCTAGGAAAAGAAAGTTGATAAAACTATCATTAGCTTTTTATTTGTCCTACTGAAAA
>CAUYQV010194599.1:0-13688 GCA_963574575.1 Galagoides demidoff | reverse complement strand
ACTTCCTGGCTTGGCACCTGTGGCTCAATTGGCTAAGGCGCCAGCCACGTACACCTAAGGTGGCGGGTTCGAATCCCCAGCCCAGGCCCGCCAAACAACGATGGCTGCAACCAAAAAATGGCCGGGCGTTGTGGCGGGCGCCTGTGGTCCCAGCTACTTGGGAGGCAGAGGCAGAAGACTCGCTTAAGCCCAGGAGTTGGAGGTTGCTATGAGCTGTGATGCCATGGCACTCTACCCAGAGGGATAGCTTGAGGCTCCGTCTCAAAAAAAAAAAAAGTGGTACTTCCATTATGTTTAATGTTTTCTGTTTCCTTCTACCTCTCAGTGGAGTCTTATGGGCTTTGATGATAAAGGCAGAGGCAGAAGGCACCACTTCAATCTGGGCCTATCTGTTCTGGATAGTCAGTTTCACTGTAACCCTCAGAGCCTTTCAGTCACCAGTTGCATTGGCAATGTCATCACCAACCTTTTTTGGACACAAACCCAGGGAGCTGATCTTGGGAGCAGGGCAGACGTGGCACTGACTTCACCACCGATGTACCTCACTTTGATCTTGTTGGGATCAAACTTAGGCACATGGTAGAGGCAGCTGGTGTTGGATGAACCTAGATTCAAGACAGCCTAAGAAAGTTGCACCGTGGTCTTCTCTGAGCCCAAAGTTGCAAGCCAAATTGCTAATATTTTAAATATAAAAACAAAAACACCAACTACATATGGACCAAATTATAGCTATGAGTAAGACAAATAAAACAAGTATAAAGGACTGGGTGAAAATTTACAAAAAATCTAGGACTCGAGAGTGGGCGCCTGTGGCTCAGTGGGTAGGGTGCCGGCCCCATATACCAAGAGTGGCGGGTTCAAACCGGGCCCCAGCCAAACTGCAATGGAAAATAGCTGGGCACTGTGGCAGGCGCCTGTAGTCCCAGTTACTTGGGAGGCTGAGGCAAGAGAATCGCCTAAGCCCAGGACTTGGAGGTTGCTGTGAGTTATGTGATGCCACAGCACTTTACTGAGGGTGATAAAGTAAGACTCTGTCTCTACCAAAAAAAAAAAAAAATCTAGGACTTGACACATTGCTTCATGCAACTAAGTTCTTAGTCATCTTTACCCAAAAACCAAATATCAAAAACAATAAACTGTGGGTATAGTTTGTGCTAGAGAATACCTGGCAATTCTGATCAGCAGAATGGAAATAAAAGAAAAAGCCAACAAAAGATTGACAGATGAGAGTACACTGATTTTTTAAGTTAAAGATAAAATGTATAAACTGTGTATTATTTTTTTAATGATTCTCTGCATATCCTCCAGTTACCTGGCTGGTTCCTGCCCCTGCAAGCCTGGTCTACAGGAACTGGGCACAGGCTAGGGGTACAGCACTTAGCTGGGCATTAACAATGTTCTTCCCAGTCCAAGAGTTGGAGGTTGCTGTGAGCTGTGATGTCACAGCACTCTACCCAGGGAGACAGCTTGAGGCTCTGTCTCAAAAAAAAAAAAAAAAAAAAAAAAAATATTCTTCCCAGCCCTCAACAAAATCAGAACTACAATATCATCTCTTTAAAGACTAGGACAAGTCAACAAGAATGCAGAATTCAGAATTCTCTATTTCTAGCCTGAAAGAAAAGCTCTAGGTTCAGGCTTCCCTGACGCTACTCTGACATGACATGTTAACCTAAGAAAACACTGCTCAGCTCGGTGCCTGTGGCTCAAGTGGCTAAGGCACCAGCCACATACATCTAAGGTGGTGGGTTCGAATCCAGCTCGGCCCGCCAAACAACAATGATGGCTGCAACCAAAAAAAATAACCAGGCATTGTGGCAGGCACCTGTAGTCCCAGGTACTTAGGAGGCAGAGGCAGGAGACTCGCTTGAGCCCAGTAGTTGGAGGTTGCTGTGAGCTGTGATGCCACAGCACTCTACCCAGGGGGACAGCTTGAGGCTCTGTCTCAAAAAAAAAAAAAAAGAAAGAAAGAAAACACTGCTCCCAACTCAAACTTGACATCTTCCCAACTGGAGCTGAGGTAAAACCCATGTGCTAATGAGATAAGCATGACCGTGACCTTTACGAGCCCAACCCAGGTCAATTATACTCGATGCAAAGGCTCTAAGGTTAAAAAAACAACTCCCTCTAAGCCAGTGGTTCTCAACCTTCCTAATGCCATGGGGCCCTTTAATACAGTTCCTGTGGGTCTCGACCCACAGGTTAAAACTACTGCTCTAGCCGTGCTTTCAGGCATCTGGGGATATGGAGTAAAGTAAACCAAAAGGAGTGAAAATGAAATTTCTCCTCCCTCACCTGTGCCAAAACAAGATGAGCCGAACTCGAGACTCTCCCATTACAAAGAGACACCAGTCTCTCTCCTTGGCACAGCCATAATACACCAGCTTAACATTGGTGAGATTTTAAGACCTCATCTACTGCAAAAGAGGCCAAGGGGGAAGGACTGGAAAGCAAAACTGAGGCCCACATTTAGTTATTCCTTATTCTAAATTAAACCTAAAGGCTGGGGCAGTGGCTCATGCCTGTAATCCTAGCACTCTGGGAGGCTGAGGCAGGTGGATAGATTGAGCTCATGAGTTCTAGATGAGCCTGAGCAAAAGCAAGACCCCTGCCTCTACTAAAAAATAGAAAAACTGAGGCAAGAGGATCGCTTAAGCCCGAGTTGGAAGTTGCTTTGAGCTATAATGCCACAGCACTCTACCCAGGGTGACAGCTCAAGACTCATTCTCAAAAAAAAAAAAAAAATTAAGCCCTAAAAATGGATATATATGGATATATAGGGGATATACATACATATCACCTTCTACTGATCAGCCCTGTCCACTTTGGTAACCAAAGGTCAGGAAAGCTGGCAGCTTCCTACAAAAATATAATCAGGAAGAGTTCAGGAAGGACAGGCACAGAAAGAGGACCTCTCTTCTGGTGCACACTCCTTGGGATGGGGTGCTCGCTCCCCACCCCCAGGGCTGGCTGGCTCCCCTGGGGTCATTCCTGATGGGCGCCATGGTCTTCCCACTGGGGCAGCAGATGGGCATGGGCTGTGGCCCCAGCCTCCCAGTCCCCACCACTGGCCTCACTACACCCCGGCAGACCCATCCCTAGGCTCAGGAGGGGTAACCCTCTACTAATCAGCCCTGTCCACTAGACCTCATGCACCCTTAGAAGGGCCTGCCTGGTTTTGAAATACTTGCAAACACAAGGAGAGTATAAAGAACAGCCCCACACAGAGTAAGCACATTCACCAACCAGCTTCAGCTGCTTTGGACCCCTCCGTTTGCCTTCTCACCACATCACACTGGAAGGCAGGGGTCACTTTTGGACACACCTTGGAACTCTAAAGAGTGCTCTCCACCCAGGACTCATTGAGCAAACCCAGGTTCTCACCAGAATCCCACATTCACCTGATGCAATTTCATTCCCACCTGCCCTTCCCTCACTGGCTGCAGGGCTGAGGTCCACCGTGGGCCCATTATATAGCAGCTGGCCACCTGGCTTCACCCCTACACCACCAGCACAAAGGACACAGGAAGGTCATCTTGACTGGGCCTCAGGGTCTAGCCCACCCCAAGTGTCCTAAGTAGGGAAATTTGTGCTTTAATTTCAAAGTCAATAATTCCCGTGTTCTGTAGTTTTATTCCAGCAACCCTTAGTTCATTTCCCTTTTCTTCGAATTAATTATAGAAAAAGCAAGCATTTTACAAGGGAAAAACATGAAAAGGAAGACCAGGAGCTACGATGAGAGACTTAAAAGAAGGAAACGATAGCTAGCAAAAGAGAACTTGCTCAACAGAAAAGGAAAAGCAACCAAGCTAAGCAAAAAGATGCTGGTGTTGTCAGCCACAAAGCTGGGCTGCAGACATGGTCGGCTAGTCTGGCAAGCATCCCAGCTGTTAAGGAATGAGCAGTGGCCACCCAATTGAAACACCCACAAGTACAAATCAAGGGCAACATTAATCTGGCCAGATGAAATTATACACCAAAAAAAATGACCTTGGCTCCCCTCTCCCGCCCCACCCCTTTCGAGTCCTGCTACAGCCAGACCAGCTCCATCTCACCACGTCTCAAACCTCCCCTGCTCATTCCACCACATGTTCAAGGTGGCCTTTCAGGGCCCCACACTGTCCTGACAGCAGAAAGAACAGGCCCCTGGTTGCATGATGGGGGTAATCTAATGAAAGGGTGCAGATACACACTGAAACCCACACAGAAACGTGGTGACTTCAGACACACAGCAGAGAACAACATTAGACTGAGTGGTCGTGGGGGAGGGACTTTGGTGCTAAGACCTGAAGCAGAGGAGGAGCCAGTAGGCAAAGAACATTTCAGGAAGCGGAACAAGGGCAAAGACCCTAAGAAGGGCCCGGAGTTTCTGCATCAGCTTTTGCCTCTACATCTACTCTCTACCCTTTTCTATCTATTCAAGAAAAACCTTCCTGAAATTCAGACCTGATCTTCTTTCCCTTCTGCTGATTGCCTCTGCCTATCTAATAAAGTCCCGAGATCCTAAACACGCACATACAGACAACACTGCATTCCCTCCACGAAGCCTTCCCTGACTAATAGCTCCCGGGAGACCACTCTGGCAGCCTACAGCGCCCCCCACCCCATACACAGTCAACAAGAGAAAACACTTTCAGTGACTGGGTGGGTATGTCTGAATCTCTGCACAGCACACAGAGACTAACCCACGTTCAAACTTTGATTCACCTACTAGCTATCTGACCTTCAACAATTATCTTAACCACCCCTCTGAGCCTCTTTCTTTATAGTAAAAGGTGATAACAGTACTAACCTTGGAGGCTACAGTGAAGATGGGACATAATGTATGCAAAGTACATGCCCTGAGGCAAGTCCTCAACCACTGATCGCCAGTGTCCACTGTTTCATACAGGCTGCTAAGCTTTCCACATTGAAGAACTCCATCGTTAGCCCCTAGAGTCACCCATAAACACAGCTGGCTCTGCCCCAGAGACCTCAGTGGCCACCCACCAAGGTGGTCCAAGATACTCCGCCTCTGAGTTCAGGAACATCCACTGTGCACACACTCCCATGACACCATGGTCACAAGAACCGTGGTACATTCATTCTTTACCTAAAAACCTCCAGGAATCACATTTTAAAAGGTTTTCTCCAAAAAACATGAAGAAAACCCAACATTTTCTTTTAGGTTTGCCCCAGGTATCAAAGGAGAAGATATCTCCGAATACCTTTTCTTCCTAGCCACAGCCAGGTCCCCTTCACATTTAGAGAGCCCACATGGACAGGAATGCTCTCCAGAGAGGTACTCAGCCTAAAAGGACAGGCACAAGACAGGCGCAAGAGTGGATCACAACCAAATAAAACTTGAACTCATTTTCATCAAGTTACAATTCAACTTTCTATTTTCCTGAGCTTGATTAATCCCGCCTTCTAGTAATTAAAGGAAAAAATACATTATGCAATGAACTGAAAATTTGATTCAAAGCTTCAAATATCAACAGCCCATTAAGAGCCCAGCCTCAGGACCACTGGGTAGAAGTCTAATTGCTCCTAATTACAGAAGTTCAGGAGTAGAATCATGTAGGCATGAAGACTTCACTGAAATGCAGCAAACAGCTCGGCACCTGCGGCTCAAGCGGCTAAGGCACCAGCCACATACACCTGAGCTGGCGGGTTCAAATACAACAGCAGTTGCAACCAAAAACTAGCTGGGTGTTGTGGCAGGTGCCTGTAGTCCCAGCTACTTGGGAGGCGGAGGCAAGAGAATCACTTGAGCCCAAGAGTTGGAGGTTGCTGTGAGCTGTGATGTCACAGTTCTCTACCCAGGGTGACAGATTGAGGCACTGTCTCAAAAAAAAAAAAAGTGAAATGCAGCAAAACACTTCTAAATAGCTCTTTGTACTAAGTGCAGTTCAGTTAACATTTCTCTCCGAAGTTCTCTTTCAAAAAGAGACACCAAGGGTAGGGGGAGGAGGGAAGCTCACACGTGTAATCCTAGCACTCTGGGAGGTTGAATCAGGTGGACTACCTGAGCTCAGAGGTTTGAGACCAGTCTGAGCCAGCGCAAGACCTTGTCTCTAAAAATAGCTGGGTATTGTGGCGGGTGCCTATAGTCTCAGCTACTTGGGAGGCTGAGGCAAGGGAATTGCTGGAGCCCAAGAGTTTGAGGTTACTGTGAGCTATACTGCCAGAGAACTCTACCAAGGACAATCAAGTAAGAACCTGCCTCAAAAATAAATAAATAAATAAATAAAGGACACCAAATTTGTTCTATTTAAGGTAGGCAGCCCCAGCCCTCACATCCCAAGGGAACACTTACATTTCAAATTATTGCTGAGCTTCCATAAAAATTACAATGACATCACACACATTTGAGAAAAGAAAACATAAAAGTTTAAATACAGCTCGGCGCCTGTGGCTCAATCGGCTAAGGCGCCAGCCACGTACACCTAAGGTGGCGGGTTCGAATCCCCAGCCCAGGCCTGCCAAACAACAATGATGGCTGCAACCAAAAAAATGGCCGGGCGTCGTGGTGGGAGCCTGTGGTCCCAGCTACTTGGGAGGCGGAGGCAGGAGACTCGCTTGAGCCCAGGAGTTGGAGGTTGCTATGAGCTATGATGTCATGGCACTCTGCCCAGGGGGATAGCTTGAGGCTCCGTCTCAAAAAAAAAAAAAAAAAGTTTAAATACATGATCTAAAATACGCTCAAAGAGGCTCGGCACCCGTAGCACAGTGGTTACAGCACCAGCCACATACACCAAAGTTGGCTGGTTCAAACCCGGCCTGGGCCTGCTAACCAACAATGACAACTGCAACAAAAACATAGCTGGGCATTGTGGAGGGCGCCTATAGTCCCAGCTACTTGGGAGGCTGAGGCAAGAGAATCACTTAAACCCAAGAGTTGGAGGTTGCTGTGTTGCCGTGAGCTACGATGCCAAGCACTCTACTGAGCATGACAAAGTAAGACTCTGTCTCCAAAAAAATAAATAAATAAAGGGCAGCGCCTGTGGATCAGTGAGTAGGGCGCCGGCCCCATATACCGGTCCCCACCAAACTGCAACCAAAAAAATAGCCAGGCATTGTGGAGGGCGCCTGTAGTCCCAGCTGCTTGGGAGGCTGAGGCAAGAGAATTGCCTAAGCCTAGGAATTGGAGGTTGCTGTGAGCTGTGTGATGCCACAGCACTCTACAAAGAGCGATAAAGTGAGACTCTGTCTCTAAAATAAATAAATAAAATATGGTCAAAGAAATAGTAGGTTTCTTAACATAATAGAAAAACATGTTCTCCTAATCTATGTGAGCCAGTTCAGGATTTAAACCAATCACTGAAAGATGCTTTTTAAATGCATCTAACTTCTGTGGTCAATGTTGCTTTCCTCATGAGGGCAGCCCTGGACACTTGCACTCATGGGTGGTCACAAGCCCACAGGCTTCAGCTAACAAGGGATACTCCTTGAAAAAAAAGGTACAATCTTAGAATGGGAGAGTCTTCCTATTATTCATGCCCACATCTGTTCATCCCACAAATGTCTGCCTGCCTGTCACACACAAAGGCAGAGCAAAGAACTGTGGACTGCAATGTATAATAAAAGCTACCGGGCTGCGCCTGTGGCTCAAAAGGTAGGGCACTGGTCCCATATGCTGGAGGTGGCAGGTTCAAACCCAGCCCAGGCAAAAAAAAATAAGCTGCCTCCTCAGCCCCGAGCCCTGGAGAAGACAAACTGGTAATCAGTGGTCCCAGATGGGAGGAGCACTGGACAGGAGTGGACTGAGCACTCTGCAGGCCCAGGGACCAGGCACCGGGTGGTGCAGTGTAGGGAGACAAGAGCTAAGTTTTGAAGGGTGAGTAGGAAGTCCGCAGGCAAAGGTGTGGAGAAGGGGCATTCATAGCAGAGGCAACAGGATCTGCAGAAAGCACGTTTGAAGAGATAAAAACATGAGAAGTTCAAGAGTGTGGCAAGAGATGAGGCTGAAGGGGCACGCAGGGGCCAGACCATGAGTTTGGACTTTAACATGACAACAACAGGGAGCCACCAAAGAACTTTAATCTAGTCAAACAGCCCAGCTCCTATCCACTGATGATAGAAACCAGAGACTCAGAAAAGAGTCATTCTTTCTAATACGTTTTTGAGTTATCACTCTGTTATATTTTTTAGGTAATGAAAAATGTTAAACTAAATCCATCCCTCAATGAGCAATAATGGAAAATGTGGCCCAAAGACTGTGCGTCAGTTTCCTCATCTATAAAGTGGAGTGCAGCCACAGCATGGGGCTGTAGTGAGGACTAAGTGGGCTATATGCATAAAGTGCTTAGAACAGAGGAAAGCAACACCACTGTCAAGGTGGCGGAGCTAGTAGTCCCAGATTATGAATCACGGCCCACTGCCCTGGTCAGGCATGGTGGCTTGCGCCTGTTGTCCCAGCTACTTGGAAGGATTGCTTGAGCCCAGGAATTAGAGACCAGCCTGGGCAATTCAGCAAGACCATCTTCAAAAAAAAAAAAAAAGGTATAAAGACTTCACCAGGTCCCAGGAAGCCACCATACAGGGGTAAAAACATGGAGATAGCGCAGAGCTTCTCTGTGACTAGAGGGAAAAGAACAACAAACACCCCATACTTCCCCCTACCCCCCACAGTCATAAAGCTGAACCAAAAAGGTCAGCAGCCCAGCCAAAAAGGCCATTCCGCTTGCAGAATGGGGAACAACCCCTCCACCTTTCTCAGTCTGGGCCCCACCCCACCTACCCAGGCACAGAAGGCTTAGTGTCCTTTCACTTCTCTGTCCTAGAAGGCTGCCACAGTCACATCTGGAAATGAGACACAACTCAGAACCTACCTACCAGAAAGTCTGTGTGGTCCAGAGTATGAGAGAGACGGCATGAGACTGACCCCAGCAGCCCTGTTCCTCTCCCACACCATACACGATGATAGGCCCCCATCAAGGAGCTGGGGACACACACAAGAAATAGAGAAAGCCAGGCTGTGTGAAGCTGAGGTGAGCAGTGAACAGTCAGGAAGGGGACGAGGTCCATGTGCCTAAAACCATGATTCCCAGGCCTTTGGGCTGATCGAAACTTTCCCTCAAAATTTGGGGGAATTTTCAACATAAATCCCCCACAAAAAATTTGGGGGACTTTTCAACAGTGTCAAAACAACTGGATATCCACAGGCAAAAATATAAATTTCAATTCATGACTTATATCATATACACAAAGTAACTCAAAATGGATCAAAGACCTAAATGTAAAACCTAAAACTTTAAAACTTCAGGAAAAGACATAAGAAAACATTTGCGGCTTGGTGACCACAGCACAGTGGTTATGGTGCCAGCCACATGCACCAAGGCTGGTGGGTTCAAACCCGGACTGGGCCAGCTAAACAACAATTACAACTGCAACAACAACAACAAAAAATAGCCAGGCGTTGTGGTGGATGCCTATAGTCCTAGCTATTTGAGAGGCTGAGGCAAGAGAATCGCTTAAGCCCAAGAGTTGGAGGTTGCTGTGAGCTGTGACTCCACAGCCCTCTACCAAGGGGGACATAGTGAGACTCTGTCTCAAAAAAAAAAAAAAAAGGCTTGGCGCCTGTGGCTTAAGTGACTAAGGCACCAGCCACATACACCTGAGCTGACAGGTTCAAATCCAGCCCAGCCTGCCAAACAATGATGGCTGTAACCAAAAAATAGCTGGGCGTTGTGGCAGGCACCTGTAGTCCCAGCTGCTTGGGAGGCGGAGGCAGGAGAATTGCTTGAACCCAGGAGTTGGAGGTTACTGTGAGCTGTGATGCCAAAGCACTCTACCCAGGGGGACAGCCTGAGGCTCTGTCTCAAAAAAAAAAAAAAAAAAAAGAAAAGAAAAGAAAAGAAAACATTTGCAACCTTCAATTGGGCAAAGATTTCAGTTACAACACCAACCAAAAAAGCACAAACCATAAAATAACAAATAGACTTCATCAAATCTTTTAAACTTCTGCTCTTCAAAAGATACTGTTAAGAGAATAAAAAGACAAGCCACAGACTAGGAGAAAATATTTGCAAATCAGATGTTTGACAAAGGACTTGTATCCAAAATATAAAAAGAAATCTCAAAACTAAATCATAGAACAATTGAATAGATACCTCACTAAGGAAGATACACAGACAGCAAATAAGGCCAGCAAAGGACACTCAACATCACCAGTCATTCAGGAAATGCAAATTAAAACCATGGTAAGATACCACTAGAGACCAACCAGAGTGGCAGAAATTAGAAAGACTGAGCAGTCTCGCTGTGTTGAGGTGAATGAGGACGGCGGTGGACGTGACACAGCACAGTGCCAGGGAAAGCAGCTGGGCAGTGTCTGACACGGCAAAGCACCCTGCTCATCAGCTCCCCCTTCACCTCAGGAAAATGACAGCAGGTGCCCCACAGAGAGGCACACACTGAGGTCCACAGCACCTTCCTCTGTAATAGCGTCAACGAGAAGCAACCCCATGTCTACGCAAGGGGTGAATGGAGAAACCGAGGCATATCCACACAATGGGCTAACAAAGAATGAAATTAACTAATAAATGCTACATGGGTGAATCTCAAAATAATATTCCTGAGAGAAAGAAACCAGACTAAAAAAGGTACACAGGGTATGATTCCATTTATATAAAATTCTGGAAAGATGTAGACAAGTCTAGAATGACAAAAAGCAGAGCAGTGGCGGCCTGGGAGCAGGGAGGGGCTGACGAGGGTGAGGGATGTTCACTGTGGCCTCTGTGGTGACAGTCTGACAGTGTACTCATCCACCAAAACTTACCAAAATGCACAACTGATTCACACTTAGGGGGGAGTACGACTGGCAACTTTTTGTCAAGTAAGATTCCTCTTTAAAAACTGCCAGCTTCCCATGATTGCATTAATATACAGAACTATAATTTAATTTTAAAAAACTGCCAGCTTTTATCACCAACAGTCAAAAGAAAGGACATTTTTAAATTAAAAGATTCAACAGTCACAGTTTTATACTGAAAGAAAGCCCTTCCCAACAAAGGGCAGCTGCTGACCTTATACATAGAAAAACTACACTGCCGTTTTTTCTCATGTTGGTGAAAAAAAGGTATCAGACCCCTTCTGACACCTGCTGGTGGGCACTGCTGCAGGCTCACAGGGCCACAGGGGAAGGTCTCCCAGGGGCATCTCCAACTCAACCTGGAAGGGTGTGCTGGAGATGGCCACATGTACTGTGGGACCAGATCCCACTTCCTCCTCTCCAAGAAGACAAGAATTCTGTCATAAGAAGAAAGAGCCCCCAAAGCTTCCCAGAATTTCATGCCGCTGAAGTGAACTGACTTGTTTCTACGAGAACTATTCACTCCTGCACCAGAGTATCTGTGGTTGCCACTGGGAAAAGTTCCATAAGTCAACACTGAAACTCTGCCCTGAGAGTCCTCCAAGCTAAAGTCCACTGAGCTAAAGCAGAAATAAAATATGGGCTCTAAAGACCACGATGTAGACTGGAAGCCTTCTGATACTGAGCCAGAAAGCTAACAAAATCCAAAAGATATCATCAGCAAAGCCCTCAAGAAAATTTTTGGGTAAAATCATGCAGAAGTAAGTGGTCCTGTGCATAAGTTGCTGGTTTAGTGGTAAGAAGCTGGGCAGGGGCACTGGCCAGCTCTGGAACCCACCTCCCCATGCACTGGGGGCTACAGGCATGGCCTCCCCTCTAAGCAGGACAGGGAGGGACATCTTGAAGCACACCCATAAAATAAGTACAGGCTTTCCCACTTCAAAAAACCAAGTATAGGCTCGGCGCCTGTGGCTCAATCGGCTAAGGCGCCAGCCATAAGTGTACTAAGGTGGCGGGTTCGAATCCCCAGCCCGGGCCCGCCAAACAACAATGATGGCTGCAACCAAAAAATGGCCGGGCCTTGTGGCGGGCGCCTGTGGTCCCAGCTACTTGGGAGGCAGAGGCGGGAGACTCGCTTGAGCCCAGGAATAGGAGGTTGCTATGAGCTGTGATGCCATGGGCACTCTACCCAAGGGGATAGCTTGAGGCTCTGTCTAAAAAAAAAAAAAAAAAGAACAAAAAACCAAGTATACACATGAGCCAGATATACACTGCACCGCAAGCACCCTATGCACATGCACAGCAACCATCAGGCCACCTTCCCCTGCAGGCATGTGCACGCCATGGCACAGCCCACCCTCCGCAGCATGCACCCAGGGAAAAGGCCCACACAAGGAATCCACGGTCTCTGTTCCCGTGCATGGGCCAGAGGGGAAGGCACAGGTTTCAGGTGGACACCACCTACTGCTTCACATGTGGGAAGCACCACAGTGAAAACAGCCCCAAGGCAGGGGTCCCACATGCCATGTCTAGGGCCACCATGACCTATGAAAGCACTGGAGGTTCCTCTGTAACCCCCTGAGCACCCTGCACATCTGCCCATGGAGCCAAAGCCTCACAGCCAGCAAGCACAGCCACAGCAGCTGCCTCCTCCTGTTTCAGAGACCCTTCTCTCGTTCAGTGACCCCCAGCCACCCAACTCCCCGTGTCTACCTCACTGAACATTACATCAAGACTCCTCTAACACGCCTCGCCCCCTTAGACTGCAAACTCCAATTAGACTGCCTCCCAGCTCCCTGACCCCGCTTCCAACAATCTCCACGGGTTGCACAGACAGTGTCCCCCACTCCTAGCCTTGGGGCTGTGCTGGACCCCAACTGCCAAGAAGAGTAACTAGGCTCTGCAAGAGTTAATTAGCCCGGAGCCCAGTGCAGCCCAATTCTCCCTCTAAAATGTGAGCTGACTAGGAGAAACAGTCAGTCACGTTTTACTGTTAACACCAGAGATGCAGCTTTGCTTCTATTATAAAGTGTGGCAAGCCTTCCAAGCAGGCAGAACTACAAAGTTATTAAATGTAAGTATTTAAGGAATGAGCAACTGTCAGTGCCTGCAGGTTGGTGGCTTGCAAACTACCAGCCAGAATAATGAACCTATTAGGTCTGAGCTGAGTCAAGATCATTACTATTTCATTCTATCCTCCACAAAAGAGACAAAAATTTTTAAAGTGCCCATTTTCCAGTGGGCAGTACCTTGAAATTTATAAGAAAACAACTGTCTGGTGTGGGAAAATCAGTGTGCATGTAAATCTCAGTCAAGGACTAAATAAATGGGCTCAGTGCCCATAGCTCAGTGGTTAGGGTGCCAGCTACATACACCAGAGCTGGTCGGTTCGAACCTGGCCTGGGCCTGCTAAACAATGACAGCTACAACAACAACAAAAAAATAGCCAGATGGCTCAGCGCCTGTGGCTCAAGTGGATAAGGCATCAGCCACAGGCACCTAAGGTGGCAGGTTCGAATTCAGCCCAGGCCCGCCAAATAACAATGATGGCTGCAACAAAAAAATAGCTGAGCACTGCGGCAGGCGCCTGTGGTCCCAGCTACTTGGGAGGCTGAGGCAGGAGACTCACTTGAGTCCAGGAGTTGGAGGTTGCTGTGAATTGTGATGCCACAGCACTCTACCCAGGGGGAGAGCTTGAGGCTCTGTCTCAAAAAAAAAATAGCCAAGCATTTTGGCAGGTGCCTGTACTCCCAGCTACTTGTGAGGCTAAAGCAAGAGAATCACTTAAACCCAAGAGTTTGAGGTTGCTATGAGCTGTGACACCACAACACTCTACCGAGGGCAACATAATGAGACTGTCTCAAAGAAATAAATAAACTATTTTAAATTGCACACA
>CAUYQV010194598.1:0-10238 GCA_963574575.1 Galagoides demidoff | reverse complement strand
AAGCTGTCCCCCTGGGTAGAGTGCCATGGCATCACAGCTCATAGCAACCTCCAACTCCTGGGCTCAAGCGAGTCTCCTACCTCCGCCTCCCAAGTAGCTGGGACACAGGCACCCGCCACAATGCCCGGCCATTTTTTTTTTTTTTTTTGGTTGCAGCCATCATTGTTGTTTGGCAGGCCCGGGCTGGGGATTCGAAACCGCCACCTTAGGTGTACGTGGCTGGCGCCTTAGTCGATTGAGCCACAGGCACCGAGCCTTTTTTTTTTTTGAGACAGTCTCACTTTGTTGCCCTCCGTAAAGTGCTATGGCATCATAGCTCACAGCAACCTCAAACTCTTGGGCTCCTGAAAGAACAAGACTGATGTCATCTTAAGCTTAAGTTTCAGTTTCCTCGAAGTTAAGTTTCGGGTTCTCAGAAGTCAGGACACAGGCACATGACACCACCTCAGTGGCACCTACCAATCAGAAAGGTATATGACCTCATGTAGAGGTCACTCCCTTCCCCTCACCCATAAAAGCCACCCTCCCCTTAGAACGGGGCCTTCAGCCCGATCTCACTGCACAGAGATACTGGAGGCCCAGGGTCTCGAGCTTGAATAAACTGTCTCCTACTTTTTGCATCAGACCCTGGCTCCCTGGTGGTTCTTGGGGACATCGTGATCTGGGCACAACACTCCATCAATCCTCTTGCCCCAGACTCCAGAGTAGCTGGTGACTATAGGCGTGCACCACCATATCCACCTAGTATTTCTACTTTTAGTAGAAATGGGATCTTGCTCTTGCTCAGGCTGGTCTCAAATTCCTGAGCTCAAGCAATCCACCCGCCTCAACCTCCCAGACTGCTAGGAATACAGGTGTGACCCACTGCACCCAGCTTCTGTATATGATTTTTAAACCTTAAACTAGAGTTAAACTTGTGGAAATGAAAGACACAAGAGGCCAACACTAATTCACAACTATTGTAATAATAATGCAGTTGATTTTTTTTAACAGAAAAGTATGCATTTACAATCCTTCTCAATCAATGATCACAACAAACCCTTGTTTGATTGTAAAATTAAGTTTACTACGGAAACCTTAAAAACAAGGCATATAGAGCCCAGCGTGGTTAAGCAACTTGCCCAAGGCCACCCCATAAGTAAGTAGGAAGACTGGGTCTCCAACTCTTATTTTTGGGCTTCTAGACTTCTTTGCTGACAGAGGCTTTTGTGTTTCAAGTCTAGAAGATGAGGAAGAAAGCAGTGATGTTTGGGGTATATTATGCCCTCTATGGTTCAAGAGAAATCCTGTTCTAAGAAAAGGCTCAGATTTCTTAAATACGAAGATTTGATCACAAGTCAATGACTAATGAAAGTTTATTGTCTGCGATGTTGTCAGATTCTGGTCCAAGGGTTTAATCTTTCTAATCATATATTCTATACATGATTCAAAAGTGAAAAATCTAGAAGAGAGTCCTTAAAGATACAAATATTGAGCAAAATGTATAGGCAGGGTAGAGCTCTGGCGACCCTGGAGATGGAAAGGGCTGTCAGATGACAAAGCAGAGGGAGGGGATGAATTTCCATGGAGCATTGAGAGACCTCTGAAGACATCACTTCTCCTTCACCGCAGTCCTCTGTCACCTGGGAAGCTTCTGAAAATCTCCAATGCCGAAGCCACACCCAGAACCAATTACATCAGAACCTTCCAGACACAGAAGACTGGCATTAGGAAGTCATTAAGGCTTTCCAGGTGACTCTAATGTATCTCCCAGGGGAAGAACCACTGCCCTAGTGCCTAACATAAAAGTCGGTAATCCATATTTGTTGACCAGGTGGATGAATGAATATCAGAAACAGAACTGAAAAAAGAGGAAACTTTGAGAAACTAAAGATGATACTTTTTACACCGATGGAAGACCCTGAGATTCTCACTCAAAACACAAACGCTCTTCATTTAGAAGCAGTTCTGCCTACAAAGGGTGGATGTCAAGCTTCTCAGCTCATGATAAGGATGAGAAGGGAAGATTGTGCTCCACGGAGCAGTTCACCAAAAGCAGGAAAGACAAATGTGGCAGATGCCAAGACAAGTAAGAAATATACACCCAACTGCTGTGGTTGATCATGGCCCCCAAAGTGTGTGTGTTGGAAAGGTAACCCCCAATGCAGCGGTGTTGAGAGGAAGGGCCTTGGTGAGGTATTAGGCACTCCTTTGTGAATAGATCGATGTCATTATGACAGGACTAGGCTAGTTATCACAGGAGCACGCTCTTGATAAGAAAGAGGAGTTTGTCCGCGTCCCCTCTCTTTCCTATATACTCTCCTGCCCTTGCGCTTTTCGCCATGGGGTAATGCAGCAAGAAGGGCCTTGCCAACCCCCAGAACTATAACAAATTAATCTCTGTTTTGTATAAATTACCCAATCTTTGGTATCCTGTTATAATAAAACAGACTAAGATATCCACAGAGCAGGAGATAGAACTCTAGGGAGAGTCGTCTGGGGCAGTTTCATACCAGGGCAAACTGACCCACCAGGCCCGGTTTCCCTGAAAGCCATTGTATTAGAACAGCACGGTAATTGGCGTTCACAGCTGAGTCATCTAGCAGAGGTGATGTTCTGTTCCATCTGCTCTATGGAAGGAGGCACAGGAGAAAGGGCGGAGCATTAGGCTTCTGGAACACTGGCGGTAACAAGCCGCCCTGACTACAGCTGTGATTTGTTTCTGAAACCCTGATGGGTTTAGCATTTAGTAAATGCATCACTTTGAAGTCTGCAAGAGAAACTGCTTCCTAAGAAAAACACTTCCGAAGAGGTAGCTAGGAAATTTCTCACTGCAGCAAGCCGTCCCTTTGTCAAAGAAGGCCCCTCTCTGGAAAAAGGAGGCACTAGTGACAGACCTCTTTGGAGAGAAAACCTGGACTGGGCAAAGCGGTCCAAATACAGATTTCTTAGAGTGAAGAGTTAAGTTTTTTCTTAGTTTTGTAAATTAAATGTCTTTTTTTTTTTTTTTTAGCAGAGATTTGTTATTTTCTTCAAAGAGATTTTGCTTCCTCCGCGGGGCGTTACATTGCTTTGGTCTGTAAAATATCGCCTGTTCTTAGGAGTTGTGTGTGTTCTCAAACAAGATGGAGAGCTGGACAGGAGTTTCCATGGGAACGGGAGGGCTCTGCAGACTTGAACTTGACCTCATGCTACAGAGGACCGTGCAAAGGAAGTAGATGCGTCTTAGAGGCCAAACCATTTAAGCCTGATCGCCCCAGAACATAGATATGTTGGGTTGCTACTTTCCAATGTAACTTCACCTGTCTCACTCAAGGCCGCAGCACGAGCTCTCGTCGGGGAGGAGGGACTTTCCCCGGAGAAGAGACAATCCTACTGCTTCCTGGAGTTCAGGAAATGAAAACGTGAAAGGCGAACTTTACACTGGGGGAGAAAATTCCCTTATCTCCCTGCATTTCCCAGTCAGCCGTTCCACCCGCCCCAGGGTGTGGCAAGGTGGGAGCGGCCCTTACATTTGGAAGGAGATAAGAGCTCCGAGGGCGGGTCCAGGGGGAAGCTCCGGGGGCAGCCACCCTATTTGGAGGCATCAGGTGTTTGCTGCTTTAAGTTGCAGTCCTTTTTTTATGAGACGGTTACGAGAATTCCTTTCTGACGATGCCCTCCCAGGCTCCTGCTGCGGGGATAACAGGGAAGGCGGGTCCCACAGTAGAATGAAGCCCAAGATGGCCGGAGAGAGGCAGTGAGCAGAGGTCCCCAGCAGAGGGCGGCGGAGCGCAGCCGCGCCGAGCGCGCCCGACGACGGTAGCCACAGAGGCAAGAGCGGGGCCCACAGCAAGGCGGTCAAAGTGCAGGCTTAGGGGGTACCCGCCCCTGGGGTGTGGGGAGCAGCCCCAGGGGCTTCACGGAACTCGCTAGAGGACACACTAAAGGGCGCCGACAGTGACAATTCGCAAGCCGGATGGAGCCTGCATAGCGTGAGTATTTCATGGATACCAAATACAAACCGAGGGGCCTTCAACACTGGGAAACACTTGGAATCTGACTTGTGTTCAAAAATTGTACTCACCACCGACTAGCTATGTGACTTCAGGCTGTCCACCCAAGGCCTCCCAGGCTCAACTTCCTAACACAACAAAATGGGTACCTAATATTTCTCCTCCAACCTCTTGAAGTTATTTCAAGGACCGAAGGCGATAGGTTCAAATATATTTTGTAAATAGTAAAATACTGTATGAGACTTAACATATTTTATCTTTGAAAGTTTTCCAAGCGAAATGAGGAAACATTAAAAATATCTTTTTGTTTTTATTAATAATCTGTTTCCCTGACAAAGGCTCCAATGGATTTTACCCAGCAGGTGTGGGAAGCCCAGAGTGTATCTGTCCCAGTTAGTTCCACTGCCTCCCGCCCCCAGGGGGAAAGGACTGTGGCTTAGGGGCAGCATTTGGGACACCAGGTAGAGACCAGGGTGGTGCCCACATCTCTGCCTTACAGTAAAAATAGAAGCTGCTTCTCAAGCAAATAAATAAAATGCAGAAAAAGCAGCTCAGCATATATCCAAGATTCACAAACAGAAAAAAAATTGTTTTAAGTCATGAAATTACAGTTTAAAGAATGTCGAAGTTCTGAGTCAAAATCCATAAGACAATCAATCAATCCACACATTCTATTCAGTTTGCTTTAATTGGCCCGTATCTGATGAACAGCTCTTTTAGGCAGGCACTGTGGAAGTTACAACATTAACTACAGTAGCGCCTCCCTAGTTGACACTGCCTTATGTTGACCATTTCCTTACGTTTTCCTGATTTTCATAGACCAGACATGTACTACATGTCTAAGAGCCCTAGTTCCTTATGCTGACCACGTCTGTATGGTGACCAGTCTGTTACAGTCCCTTGGGTGGTCAACTTACAAAGGTGTCTGCCTTGCCCTTAAGGGGCTGCAATCTTCAGAGGAAGATACTTACAAAAGCCGTGGTGAGCCAGACAGGAGCCATGAGATCCTGCACCTGTGTCATCCAGTACGGCAGCTGGCCACGTGTGGCCATCGTGCAGTTAAGTAAAAAATCGAGAGAGGCTGCACGTGTACACCCTGGATGGAGTTCAAAATCCTGGTGCAGAAAAGGGAAGGTAAAGTGTCTCATTGATCGATCAATTTCATACCCATTACATGTTGAAGTGATATTTGGGGTATTTTGGATTAAATAAAATTTATCAGTTTATTTTAATTGGTTTTTCAGTAGACGAGAACGAGTGAGCTAATAAATTTATTCATGTGGAAATCCTGAGACCCAAATGAGGTTTAATTAGATGTTATGGCGTCCCTGTTAGATTGAGTCCTGTCAGGCCTGCAACGTTCTCAAGAATCTCCTTCCTAGCACATCTCTTTCCACCTAAGCGTCATTCCTCAAAATGTAGTTAGAAGAGAGAAAGAGAGACACACACACACACTCCGTTTTCCCCTGATTCCAATCAAGAGTCTAAAATGCTTGTTCTTTATCTCAGGAACTAGTTTTCCAGATTCAGGAAGCAACACAAAACACACGACTAACCACGACAGGTGTCTAATGTTCTGAGTGCTCTGGGCCAGGGGCACCTTTGCCACTGTTCAGTTTCCTCCTGCCAATAAGAACTCCTTCTTAAACACCTGGCATGGATGGTCAACTAACTAGATGAAAAACAGACTGATGAGAACCCTTTAAGCTGCCTGTGGTTGTTACAACCCCCAATGCAGCCTGGGGTTGTACCTAGTTCACTCTGCCTACAACAGTGCCTGTTGTGTAGTCCATGTGCTCACCAGACAGCTGTGTTGATAAAATCTAAATGTTGTTATTCTCTAGGAAAGCTGAAGTCCAGTCACTGAAGGAAGCATGAGGGCTAACGTTTTCTCTTTTAAATGGTTAGTAGTAAGAAGTTTGCCCTTTGGAGATTCTGATTTTATTCTGCTCTTAAAAGCTGCACCAAGGCTCAGTGCTCATAGCTCAGTGAGTAGGGCGCTAGCCACGTACACCAAAGGCGGTGGGTTCGAGCCCAGCCTGGGCCTGCTAAACAATGACAACTGCAACCAAAATATAGCCAGGCGTTGTGGCGATAGTCCCGGCTACTTGGGAGGCTGAGGCAAAGAATCGCTTAAGGCCAGGAGTTGGAGATTGCTGTGAGCTGTGATGCCAAGGCACTCTACCAAGGGTGACACAGTGAGACTCTGGTTCAAAAAAAAAAATAAAAGACAAATAAAAGCTGCACCAAGCCTGATGCCTTCTGCAATTGTCCTTCCCTGCCCCTACAGCCCAGCACTGTCCCTTTTCCCATACCTTCCTGAAGCTGCGAGCTGTCTGAGTTTTCTCCCTTTGCAGTACTGAACCACACAACGAAGGGCTCTGGCAGCTGCAGGTATGTTCACTGCAGTGATTCTAGAAAATGCTTTGTAATTACTAAGCAGAAGGCGTGCAGTCTGAGGGGGCTGGAGGACTAGGTCTTCAAATACAAAATCTGTTTCCTTTTGGCATTTTATATTTAGCTCTTCCTGGCTGCAGGAGAAATGGGAAAGCTCTGAACACCTGACCAGATGAATTTTCAACAGAAATTTGTAAAAATTAGATGACTAAAGATTTGGGGCACTTTTTCGAGGATGTCTTGGCCATTAGTGCACCTTTTGTGAAGTGTCTGTTGAAGTCTTTTACCACTTTTTTTTTTTTTTGAGACAGCCTCAAGCTGGCGCCCTGGGTAGAGTGCTGTGGCATCAAAGTTCATAGCAACCTCCAACTCCTGGGCTTACACGATTCTCTTGCCTCAGCCTCCCAAGTGGCTGGGACTACAGGTGCCCGCAGTAACACATGGCTATTTTTTGGTTGTAGTTGTCATTACTGTTTGGCAGGCCCAGGCTGGATTTAAACCTGCCAACTCTGGTGTATGTGGCTGGCTCCTTAGCCCCTCGAGCTACAGGCACTGAGCCGCCTTTTACCATTTTTAATCGGGTTGCCTATCTTCCTATTGTTGATTTGTGAGCATTCTTTATATAATCTGGGTGCAAGTCATTTGTTAGACACATGTGTTCGAATATTTTTCCTAGACTGCTGTTTGTCTACTTATTTTCTGAATCCTATCTCGTCATGAGCTGAAATTTCAAATTTTGGTGAAATCCAACTTTTTCTATGGTTAGTGCTTTTTGCGTTCTAAGAACTCTTCACCCACTTAAGGCCATCAAGATATTATGGTTCACTCTAGCAGCTTTGTGGCTGTGGGTATTTCATGTAGGTCTTTTTTTTTGAGACAGAGTCTTTATTGCCCTCAGTAGAGTGCCATGGCGCCATACCTCACAGCAACCTCAAACTCTTGGGCTCAAGTGATCCTCTTGCCTCAGCCTCCCCAGTAGGTGGGACTATAGGCACCCACCACAATACCCAGCCAGTTTTTCTATTTTCAGTAAACACGGGGTGTCACTTTTGCTCAGGCTCGTCTCAAACTCCTGAGCTCAAGTGATCCCTGCCTTAGCCTCCCAGAGTGCTAGGATTACAGGTGTGAGCCACTGTGCTCTGTGATCCATTTTCAATTAACTTTTGTATATGAAGTGGGAAAGGGGTTGAGGTTCAATATTGTTAAAGACTTTTCTTTACCCATTGAATTAGAGCCAACGACTGGAAACAATCCAAATGTCCAGGGTAAATAAATAGACAGATTTTCATTATTGGATTCCAGATCCAATAACAGAATACATTCATAAAACAAGGAAATACATCAGCTGTTTGTTTTTTAGAAAAGAGCTAACTATAAACACATGCAACAACCTGAATGAATCTCAAAAACACTATGTTGGGCAGCGCCTGGTGGCTCAGTGAGTAGGGCACAGGTCCCATATACCAAAGGTGGCAGGTTCAAACTCAGCCTTGGCCAAACTGCAACAACAACAAAAAAATAGCCAGGCTTTGTGGCGGGGGCCTGTAGTCCCAGCTACTTGGGAAGCGGAGGCAAGAGAATCACTTAAGCCCAAGAGCTGGAGGTTGCTGTGAGCTGTGACTCCACTGTACTCTACCAAGGGCAACAAAGTGAGATTCTGTCTCTATAAACAAACAAACAAACAAAAACATTATGTTGAATGGAAGAAGCCACACAGAGAAAGAAAAGTTCTTACTGCATAATTCTACGTACATAAAATTCTAGGATACAATTCTGTATTAACAGAAAGCAAATCAATGGTCGCCTAGTTGGGGATAGGGACAGGAATGTTATGGTACGATGGAAACGTTCTAGATCTTGTTCTGGGTATTTGTTATATACGCACAGACAATTGTCAGATTCATCCATCTGAACATTCAATGTCTGCACGCTTCATTGTTAATTACACCTCGATTTAAAGTATATTAAAGAAAAAAAGTGTTAGATTGTGAACCTTTCTGGACTATGCCCAAGAAATAGCAAGGTTCCTTCTTCTCTGCAGATAGCTTGCTGTTGAAGGCTGAGAAACGGAGACCACGCACAGCCCTTCACTTCTCCTTCTTCACAGGACTGTGGGAGAGATTTTTTAAAACATTGGCTAGGAGACTTGCATTCAAAACCAGCTGAGTAAATAATGGGACTTTGGTGAGTTGTTTTTTCCCCCTCTGTGTTTGGAAATTTGAGCCTGGTGCATCTTTCCCAAGCACATTTCATTTAGAAGACAATTTACATTTGTACAAAATCATGGCTACAGCCCATCTGCTCAGTGATTATGTAAGATCCAACGCTCATTAGAGTGTGACGTGCCTTGATCTTAGTGAGCACGTGAACTTGCATGCTTGGGATTCAAGTTCCTCTAAAATAACTTCCACCTCCAACCAGCAACCAGTAGCCCGCTGTTTCTGACATTTTCTTTAGAACATTACAGTTAATATTTGTTTTAAGGAGATTAAATTATTGGGGGGCTTTAAATTCCCAATTGCTGTAGCAGATTTTCTGCTACAGTTAAGCAAGATGGTGTTGGCAGTTGTGGAGGGGGTGTGTGCCAGAGGAAGAGCTGTTTGTTATATATACCTGATGATTTTATCACCAAAGATTATTTGTAACAATGAAATAGCTGGAGCCGTAACATGATTAATATTAATGTATGCATATAAATGTGTTAGGAATGGAATTAGCATAATTTCTGTGCTTTGGTTTCCCCTTAGAGGTTGAGAGTCCTGGTTTATTTACAGTCTGCAGTCAGCACAGCCAGGCAGCAGTGTCGCTGGACAGATGGCAGGGAAGGGGAGGCCGTGTGCCATGGGTGACTGTTAACATTACAGCGTCTGGATGCCGCTCTTCAAAGAGGCCAAAGCCAAGGGGGGAAAGCAGACGAAAACAAAGGCTCTTTTTGTCTCCTGGAGTCCTTAACCCTTCCATTTATCCGCCTTTGTCCTAGTTTCACCTACCGGAACTTCAGAGGGAGGGGACTGGGGAGACAAAATGAGATGTCGGGGCACCAGTGCCGAAAGCAGAACCTTGGAGGAGGAAGGAACTAGGCAAGAGGCCACGGCCACCGGCTCCTGGGCACCGGCAGGAAGCAGGAATTGTAACTGGGGGAGAAGGTGGGCTGGGAGATGCTGGAGACAAAGACAGGTCAGGAAAGTGGCCCACAGGCCACACAGATTCTCCAAGCTGAGGGAGGAGTGAGGCCAGAAAGTACAGGAAACACCCTCAGAAGAGGAGTCTGGTGGGGGCCACAGGGAGTTGCATGTGATGGAGACTCTACACTGAGAAGAAATTCTAGGCCATTTAGGAGAGAACAGAATTCAGCCCCAGGACAGAGAGGTCCAAGGGTGGAGAGTAAATGCCCCGCTTGAAAATAGGCCCAGGGAGACGACCCGCGAGGTGGTCTGCTGTGTTGGGGTGTATGTCTGGGCGTGGAATTGCAGAATCAGGTGGTAACTCTGTTTCCCTTTTTGAGGAGCTGCCAAGCTGTCTTCCACAGCGGCTGCACCATTTTACATTCCCACCCACCACGTGTGAGATTTCTGATTTTCCACCTCCTCACCCACGCTTTTTCAATTTTTTATTTTAGCCATCTTTGCAAATGTGAAATTACAGGTGTGACTAAAGATGCTGAGCGTCTTTGCAGGTGCTTACAGGCTGCTTGTACCTCTTCTGTGAAGAAATGTCTGTTTTGTCTTTTTTTTTTTTTTTTTTTTGAGACAGAGCCTCAAGCTGTCACCCTGGGTAGAGTGCCATGGCTTCACTGCTCACAGCAACCTCCAACTCCTGGGCTCAAGCGAGTCTCCTGCCTCCGCCTCCCAAGTAGCTGGGACCACA
>CAUYQV010194594.1:0-14753 GCA_963574575.1 Galagoides demidoff | reverse complement strand
GGAGTCCTAATTCTGAAAGAAAAGTGAAGATATTTTTCTGAAGGCATTGATTGGCCTGAAGGAAGGCTAAATTTCAAACTCCTCAGTCTCTGAGACCTCCTGAGGTATTGATTTCAAAAGTTCTAGCTACAGACTCTGTGGCCTTTGCCTCACTAGTGAAGCAGTGGTTGTTAACTATTTCTCTGATGACTTCACTTGAGAACTTAGACCTACCTGTCCCTCCTATAAACTACACACCTGGAACTCTATTCCATCTCAGACGGTGTTGCTAAGTCTTTGAACATCGTCTAAATGGTCAGTCCAACATCTGTTTAAAACGTTCAGATCAAAATTGAGTGTAATGCACTTAAATTTTCTGATCAGAAGATGAATAGCATCACAATATTTGACATCAGACACATTTTAAAATGTCATATCATTAAATATATGTTCAATAACAATAAAACGTCTGTTTTTCTATAACTGTGACTCACAAAATTTCACATTTGTCTCTCAGAACTTATGAATATATCTGAACTTACTGGATATGAACCAACTCTGGAGGAAGCATCTAAGTATGTTTAAGGATTGTGATAATATATTCTTCTTCTTCTTTATGGCATTTATAATTAGATTTTATTTTGTATACCAATCTAAAAATAATTATCCTTTAATAGATGGATTAAGGTCATTTATATTTGAGATAGCAATTTATCAAAGATATTTTGTTTCAGCTAAATTAAATAATTTTATATTTTCTATGTGCATCACTATAATTACTGTGAGTGGTTCACTGCGTGTTATGTTGTTTGTCTTAATAGAATACTGTGTATTCTTGCTCTAATAGTATCCACTATATTAGTACCCATACATGATGTCCTTACTTCTCTAGTTAGAGGGTGACACAGCTGGTGACATTTCCCTTTTTTTTTCCAGACAGAATATTATAGGATACAAATGTTTTGGTTACATGAATTGTTTTGTACAGTTGGAATCAGTTACAAGTGTGCCCCTCAACTAGATGGTGTGATTTTACCCCTTAGGTGTGAATTTACCCTTCCCCTCCCACCCCCACCACCTGCTTGCTTCCTGTGGAATTTTACTACCAAACATGCCCATGGGTGTTGATCCATTAGTTCCCACTTAAAAGTGAGTACACGCCGTGTTTGTTTTTCCATTCTTGTGAAACTTCGCTTAACGGAAATGTCTTCAGTTCCATCCAGGTTGTTACAAAATGTATTAAAATTTTTTATGGCTGAGTAGTACTCCAGGGTATACATATACCATATTTTGTTAATCCCATACTGATAGACTCTTGGGTTGGTTCCACATCTTTGCAATTGCACAATCTCACTATAGTAAACATTCGAGTGCATGTGCTTTTTGATAAAATAACTTTTTTTCCCTTTAGGTATATACCAAGAGTGGGACTGTTAGATCAAATGATAGGACTACTTTTAGTTTTTTGAGGTGTCTCCACATGACATACTATGGAGGTGTGATGGTAAGTGTGTTTAGATTTTTTAAAACTATTGTTTTCCAGACGTTCTGTACCATTTAATAGTCTCATCAATAATGTTTGAGAAATCCAGTTTCTCCACATCTTCACCAGGATATCATATTGTCACATTTTAAAAGCTTGGTTTTTTTTTTTGTTTGTTTTGTTTTTTTGCTGTTGTTGTTGTTGTTGTTTTGTTTTTGTTTTTGTTTTCTGAGACACAGTCTCGCTATGTTGTCCTCAGCAGAGTGCCCTGGCATCACTGCTCACAGCAACCTCAAACTCTTGGGTTTAAGCAATTCTCTTACCTCAGCCTCCCAAGTAGCTGGGACTACAGGTGCCTGCCACAACACCCGGCTGTTTTTTGGTTGCAGTTGTCATTGTTGTTTAGCAGGCCCAGGCTGGTTTCGAACCTGCCATCCTGGGTGTATGTGGCCAGTGCCCTGCCCACCGAGCTTTGGGCACTGCCAAAAGCTTGGTTGTTTTAAAGTCATATACTTACAGTAGTCCCCTCTTAAGCATGGCTTCTCTTTTTATGGCTTCAGTGACCAATGGCCAACAACATTCCAAAATTACTAAGTGAAAAATTCCAGAAAAAAAATAATTCATAAGTTCTAAATTGTGCACCCTTTTGAGTAGCATGATAAAATCTCATGCTGTCTTGTGCTTTCCTGCCTAGGGTAACAATTATTTATTGTCCAGTTTATCCACACTTCAGACACTATCTTCCCAATCTGGTTGCCAGATCAACTATCATAATATCACAGTGCTTGTGTTCAAAAATATCCTTCCATTACTTAAAATGGCCCAGAGCATCAGAGTATTGATGTTGGCATACTGTTACAATTGTTCTGTTATTAGTTGCTGTTAATTCCTTGCCGGGCCTAATTTATAAATTAACCTTTATCATAGGTATGTATATACAGGAATAATATAGTATTGTAGGGTTTGGTATTTGTGGTTTCAAGTATCCCTTATAGGTCTTGGAAGATATGCCTCCATGTGGGGGATGGGATGAGAGAGATGCCGCATATCTCACTGTGTTGAGATACACATTTGTATTTGATTTTGTATTTCCCTAAAGTCTGATATTGTTAAACATATTTTATTTCATTTTATTTATTTATTTACTGAGACCGAGTCTTACTATGTCACCCTCCGTAGAATGCCAGGGTGTCACAGCTCACAGCAACCTCAAACTCTTGGGCTTAACAAATTCTCTTGCCTCAGCCTCCCAAGTAGCTGGGACTACAGGCATTCACCACAATGCCCAGCTATGTTAAACATATTTTAATATGTTTGTTTACTATTCATACATTCATTTTATTTAGTTTTTACTACAGACGTTTAGAATTATTCATAGATTCTAGATATGATTTGCAAATATTTTTTCCCACTCTGGAGTCTGCCTTCTCATCTTTTTAACAGGGATTTAACAGAGCAAATGTTTAAATTTTGAACAAGTCTAGTATGTTGATTTTTTTTTCTTTTTTGAATTGCACTTTTGGTATAATATCTGAAAATTCTTCTTCAAGTGCTAGTTCTCAAAGATTTTCATCTAAGTTTTGTTCTATAAGCTTTGTAGTTCTGGCTTTTACATTAAAACCTATGATCTACTGTAAGGTCATATTTGTATAAGGGACGAAATTTAGATCAGGGTTCACTGTTTGCCTTGGATAGCCAATGACTTCAGCATTATTTATTGAAAAGACTGTCCTTCCTGGCATTTACCTCACCCTCAGGGTCTCACATGCCTCTCGGTGCTCTTCAAGAATTCCTTCCCATTTTTACATCACATTGTACCCCTGTCAACAATTTACTTGGTGGTAAAAAGTATAAAACCTTACTTCCCTGTCATTTCACTCTCTACATTGAGAAATATACCGTTATAATTTTGCTTTCACTATTCAAAACAACTTAGAAAATTCACAAAGAGAAGGAAAATCAACTATCTTTGTTCCTATGCTCACTCTTTATTCTTTCTTCCTTTTTAATGTTCTAATTTTACCTCTTTGATCATTTCCTTTTCTGTTTAATGAACCTGCTTTATCCATTTTTAGGCTAAATTTCATTTGGTTGCTGAAATTCTTTTAGATCATTTGATTTCCTCTTAATTTCTGAAGGATATTTTCAGTGTATAAGAAATCTCAGTTGACGGTTCTTTTGTACTTGTAAAAACTTGTAGTATTAGCTCCTTCTAGCATCATGATTTCTAAAGACAAATCTGTCATTCAAATTTTTTTTTCTTCTGTAAATAAGAGGTCATTTTTCTTACCGTTTTCAGGATGGTTTCTATTTATTTCATTTAATTATGAAGTGTTGGCATGGCTTTGTTTTTACACAATTGGTGTTTGGTCAGTTTATTGGATCTGTATGTTCATGGCTTTTAGCAAATTGGTAAGTGTTTACCTACTATATATGTGAATACTTTCCAGTCCCACATTCCTTCTCTTCTCTCTCATGGTCTTTAATAGCAAGAGCCCATAGAAAAAGTTCTACAGGTGCTTAAGAAACTATTTTCTTTTCCTTTCAGGATATATTCTCTCTGTGGTTTATCTTGAGTAATCTCTATTTTTCTTTCTTCAAGTTCAGTAGTTTGTTTTTTTTTCCTCTGCAACTTCCATTCTGTTTTTGAGGATTTTATTCCATTCATTGTGCTTTTCATTTCTAAAATTTCCTTTTGTTTCTTTAGATTTTCTATTTCTTTGCTGAGATTTTCTTTTCTTCTCTTTTCTGATTTATTTCAGGTACCTGACAAAATGCCTAAGCGTTTTTGTGATAACTGCTTTGAAATGCTTGTCAGACAGTACTATCATCTGTTCTGTCTCCATGTTGGCATCTACTGATTGTTTATTCTCATTTCATTTGAGATTGTCCTTGTCTGTGTTATGATGGGTGACTTTCAGTTGAAGCTTGTACATTTTGTGTATGTCATAAGTCTCTGGCTCTTATTTAAATATTTTGCTTTAGCAGAACTTTTTTGATAACACTGTGGCATGGAAAGTGAGGAAGGCTAGTGAGTTACAGCCAAGTGGATAAATATAGAAGTCCAAGTTTCCCTCTCAGCATCCATGAATAATCTCAGCTGTTTATTGCTGTAAAGAGTGCGAGTCCACTGATGGACTCCATGAATAATCTCGGCTGTTTATTGCTGTAAAGAGTGGAGCCTCCACTGATAAGACCTGTTTGTAAAGGGAACAAGCTCCTCCTTACTTCTCATGTAGCTTCCACTGACACCATGGAAAAATGCCCTCCTCTCCGCAGAGTGGTGGGGAAAGTCCTGACTCTCCACTCCTCCTTGTCTGAAACTTCACCAACAAGGCAGGAGCATGGTGCCCTGTTATCCTCTGTTGAGAGTGGAAGTCTAGGATCAGTATGTGATCTCTCAACTGATATTGTGATCCCCCTCTCCATGACCTTTTGGAGTTAAAGAGAAAGATCTAATTTGACAGAGGAATTTTCATGTAGGACATAAGACTGATCATGTAATGAAAAGCGCATCACACCCCATAAATGTACACAGTTATAATTTAATTAAAATGTTAAAAATAAAATGCAAATATGATATGTCTTACACCATTTTAATACTAGTTAAAGCCATTTAACATCTCCATTACCCACTATGTTAATTTGAAATTCCATAAGATAGCCATAGGATGCCTGTGACTTCAGTAACCCTTGTCTAGCTCCATGCAGTAGCTTTTTCTTTCCTATTCTTTTGTAATTTTTCTACTCATTTACTTTATTTGTATTGTTTATATGATTCCTATTTTTATATTAAATCTTTGTCAGTTTTAGGATAATGCAAATGTATTCTCACAGTCTATTAGTCATATTCTCAATGCTCTTCTTTTTTTAATCAAAGTCCTTAATTTTGATATGATCAATCTCTCATTTATTTCTTAGAGATTTCTTTTTGGTGTCACATTTAAGAAATCCTTTGCCACAGGTTCTAAGATTCTAAGTCTTTAGTTTTACTTATTCACATCTAAGTTTTTAATTTACCTTAATTATGCCTCCTTTTTACATATTGAAATTTATTTTTCTTTTCTTTCTTTCTTTTTTTTTCTTTTTTTGAGACAGAGTATCATTTTGTCACCCTCAGTAGAATGCTATGATGTCACAGCTCACAGCAACCTCTAACTCTTGGGCTCAAGCAATTCTCTTGCTTCAGCCTCCCAAGTAGCTGGGATTACAGGTGCCGACCACAATGCCTGGCTATTTTTTAGACACAGTGGTCTTGCACTTGCTCAAGCTGGTCTTGAACCTGTGAGCTCAGGCAATCCACCCACCTCAGCCTCCTAGAGTGTTAGGATTACAGGCATGAGCCATCATGCCTGGCCTGAAATTTATTTTTCTTATATAAGCTTACTGTTCCAAATTATTATATCTGCAGCTTTAAGGAAATTTTTTTTGGCAAAATAAAATAGAAAAACAGGTAATTGTGAAATGTTTTTTGACGAAAAAGAGAAACTAAGATATTAAAGTAACAGCAGCAAATAAAGGGGAAAACTTAGTTTATAATTTTCGGGATGATTAGCAGATAATTTCTATTCTAAGAAGCAAATACTTGTCCCTTTCCTTCTTCATACCACTCCACAAAAGATAGTTGCATCTTGAAGTTTTAGATGACAAAAATAAGTATGCAAAGTCTTGGGTGAATTTGGATGAGTCAAACCAAAAAAAACTTTTAAAAAACTTCTATGATATTATCTGTATATTTTCATTTAAGAGATGTTTGGTACTTTACTTATTCAGACTACTTGCTTCATCTTTTAATTCTATTTATGTGGTTCCAGACTCCAAGAAGAGACTTTTATGTGTCTGTTTGACTAAACTTTCTAATACTTTAAATTTATCAACTGAAGGCTAGCATTTTATTTCTAACTCAATTCCCCAGACATATTTTAGCCCTGCTAATGGAATGATTTACCTATATAGACCAAGTCTACAAGTCAGAAAGTTCATAAAAATCAGAAACTTCAAATAATACAATCTAACCATATACGTTATTAGAGAGGGAAGTAAGGTAATTCTACATAATCAGGTTTTTAAAAAGAAGATTGTATCTGAAATACACAGTAATGAGGAAAAAGTATTTTACTTCAATTATCTGGATAATTGGCTCCATTATTCCCCTTCTCTTTACTAGTATAGACTTGTCCTAGCACAAGAGAATAAATTTACGACAATAGAAAGAATTTTGAGCAAAGAAGTAGGATTTAAGAGATTTGAAAGAGTGTCATTAATTGAAATACTGCAATCCCCAAAGAGCTAAATCTTTTTAGAGTCTGCATTTTTTCTTCTTCCAAGACATAAGTATAACAAATTATTTCACTGCTTAAGGTAAGAGAAAATCCTCCCTAAATTTTAAAGTAAACTCAATTCCGTACTTAATAAAGTCAAGTGGAGAGCTGTCAATTTATAAATGTGCTACTTTTGTGAGGCATATGGAAGAAATTGTGATATAAAATTCACCCTGGCCCCAAAACATTCCTTTTCTTGACTTCGGAGCTCACTAGATGATTAACAACAATTTAAGTGGACTATGGAGCCCTGTCTTAAAACTGTGTTTTGTTGTTGTTTTACATTAATTGCTTTATAGGGATTAAATGGAAGTGTTTTTATTTACAAGGGAGTATTTTGAAGCTATCACAATAATATTTACTGAATGAATAGTACGTATAAAGCACACCAAGCAGAAAGGAAAGGTGGGAAAAAGATCTCATTGTCTTGAAAAAAATATGATATGGGGGTGAACATGGAAATAATAGAAGGGGAGGGGAGAAGGGTGGATGGGTGGTGGGAGGGTGATGGGAAAGATCACCTATATATCTGTCTAACAAGGGTACAAGTGAACTTTTCTAGAACTAGAATATAAATGTGTTGATAAAATGATCAACCAAATGACATGAAATCTATGTTAACCAGCTTGATGAAAGTGTTTCAAACTGTATATGAAACAGCACAATGTACCCCATGTTTGCATCAATGTATACAGAGATCAATTAATAAAAAAATAAAATAAAATAAAATGTAACAGACTCACAGTAACCAACCTCAAATGGTGTGGGCCTGGTGTCCTAAAGGCAAGGAAATGTAGCCCCTTAGCCTAGAAAGCAGTCATAGTCTCCCTAGATAAACATCCTATCTCTTCTGATAATGATTGTTCCATTAAGACCACAAACAAATCAGCAAGAAAGAAACAAACAACTCCATCAAAAAGTGGCCAAAATACATAAACAGAAGTTTTTCAAATGAAGATAGACAAACAGCCAACAGACATGAAGAAAAGCACAAAATCACTAACCATCAGGGAGATACAAATTAAAACCACAATGAGATATCACCTTACCCTTGTCAGAATGTCCATTCTCAAAAAGTCAAAAAACTTTGATGCTGGCATGGATGCAGAGAAAAAGGAATGCTTGTACACTGTTGGTGAGACTGAAAATTAGTACAATCTCCATAGAAAACAATATGGAGATTCCTCAAAGAAATAAACATAGACTTACCATTTGACTCAGCAGTCCCACTGCTATTTCTCTACCCAAAGAAAAAGAGGTAAGTTTATCAAAAAGACACCTGCACTGGAATATTTATTGCAGCATAATTCACGATCACAAAGATGTGTAATCAACCTAAGTGCCCATCAATCCCTGCGTGAATAAAGAAAATGTGGTGTGTGTATGTATGTTTATGTATACTATATATGTGTATATGTGTGTATATATATACTACATATATGTATATGCCCAGGCTGGTCTCAAACTCCTAGAGTCCTCCCATGTAATGTATACATATACATATATATATAGAAGCATTGCTCAAGTCCCATATATATATATACACACACTACATATATGTTTATGTGTATACACTACATATGTGTGTGAGTGTGTGTACTGAAGGTGTCAAAATAATGTATACACATTTAAGAGGTCTTGTTGGAAGTAAAGTTGATCATTCCCAAAAAGTGTACAAGTTGCAGGTAAAATGGATGTGCATAGCATGTCTAGGTACACTTGACATTGAATGTACCAGCAGTGATACAATCAATTCAACTTTGAAAAGTAATACACAGAAAACATCCCTCTAAATGTGTATATGGTTTTTTTTTTTTTTTTTTTAGACAGAGCCTCAAGCTATCCCCCTGGGTAGAGTGCCATGGCATCACAGCTCACAGCAACCTCCAACTTCTGGGCTCAAGCGAGTTTCCTGCCTCAGCCTCCCAACTAGCTAGGACTACAGGCACCCGCCACAACGCCCAGCCATTTTTTTGGTTGCAGCCATCATTGTTGTTTGGTGGGCCCAGGCTGGGGATTTGAACCCACCACCTTAGGTGTATGTGGCTGGTGCCTTAGCCACTTGAGCCACAGGTGCCGAGCCGTGTATATGTTTTTGACACCGTGTATGTATGTGTGTGTGTGTGTACTCCAGAAAGTATTCAATCACATACCACATATGTCTCTGATTTTCACATTACATGGCTGGATACTCTCTGGAAAGCCCTCATATATGTATACATATACATGTACCACAGATTACTACTTAGCCACAAAAAGGAGCGAAATAATGTCTTTTTTCAGCAACTTAGATGGAATTGGAGACAACTATCCTAAGTGAAGTATCTCAGGAGTGGAAAAACAAATATAACAGGTACTGTCTAATAATTGAGAGCTAATAAATGGGGGTACATGGGCACAGAGAGATGTAAAGGTCACTGGAAATCATAAGGATACAATGAAGACTATTCAGGTGATCAGCAAACTAAAAGCCCCAACTTAAGCATTATAAAAGGTATACATGTAATAGAAACATTTGTCCTCCCTTAATGTTTTGAAATAAAAAAATACTTCAACATGTTACTGATTTTAGTTCCCATTACTCTGATCACACCACTGAAGTAGGAAAAGGACATCAAACTTTAATAACCCTTTTTCTACTCTGTCACACACATATACCCAGTCTCCCCTAGCCCCACCTCCCACCTTGAGCATTCAAAAGAGATCTCTTACATATGATTAAATATGATGGTGTTCTTACTGGCTCCATAATAAGAGCAATTCCAATCTATAAAGCTGTGTGTATTTTTCTTTTAAACTTTTTTGAGCACTAATAAGACAAAAGTTACTAATGGTCTATCAATAACAGTCTTTCAGGCTTGGTGCTGTGGCTCACTCCTGTAATCCTAGCATTCTGGGAGGCTGAGATGGGAGGAGGCCAGGATTCGAGACCAGCCTGGGCAAGAATGAGACCCTGTCTCTACAAAAAGGTAGAAAAATCAGCTAGGCACAGTGGCACACACCTGTAGTCCCAGCTACTTAAGAGGCTGAAGTAGAAGCAGTGCTTAAGTCACAGGAGTCTGAGGTTGCAGTGAGCTATGATGATGCTACTGCACTCTAGCCTAGGCAACAGACCAAGACACTGCCTCAAAAAAAATTTTTTTTTAATCACAAAAATTTTTTTTAAATCACAAGATACTAACTACTACATACCTATTAGAATGGCTAAAATTAAAAGACTGACAGATACCAAGAGTTGGGTAGAATGTAGAAGAACTGAACCCTCATAAGGTGCTAATAAGATCTAATGTGGTATAACAATTTAGAAGACAATTAGACATGTTTTTAAATCAAATATACATCTACCATATGATACAGCCATTCCACTCCAAGGTGGAATAGAAATAAAAGCATATGCCCATACAAAGACTTGAACGTGAATGTTCACAGCAGGTCTATGCAAAGTAGGCAAAAAACACAAACAATCTAATGTCCTTCAACAGGTAAATTAACAAAAAAAATCTATGTTATACTCATACAGAAGGTGCCAAAAAATGTATATAGGTTTTAATAAAGAAAAAAACAGTATTGAAAGTGTAATACTTAAGTCACATTTGACTTCCACAATTACAAGAGGTGCTTAAATGTGCCTTGTATTCCTCTTTTGTTACTAGTCTATATCAAGTATTATACTTTTAATAGTTTTTCCTTTCTTTAAATGTGTATATATTTTTGGCACCTTCTGTATAATGAAATACTACATAGTAATAAAAAGGAAGGAACTTTTTTTTTTTTTTTAAAGACAGAGCCTCAAGCTGTCCCCTGGGTAGAGTGCCGTGGCATCACAGCATGGCTCACTTCAACCTCCAACTCCTGGGCTCAAGCGAGTCTCCTGCCTCCGCCTCCCAAGTAGCTGGGATCAAAGGCACCTGCCACAACGCCTGGCTATTTTTTTTGGTTGCAGTCATTGTTGTTTGGCGGGCCCAGGCTGGATTAGAACCCGCCACCTTAGGTGTATGTGGCTGGTGCCTTTAGCCACTTGAGCCACAGGCGCCGAGCCATGGAAGGAACTATTGATAGAGAACACAGATGAAATCTCAGAGAAATTAGGTCAGCTATAAAAAAGAGACAGTGAATACTGCATGATCCCCTTTATATAAAATTGTAGAGAATACAAACTAATGGTCAGAACCAAAGAGAAAATCAGTAACTGTTTAAAAATAGGGAGAGAGTGCTATAAGGCGCCAGCCACATACCCCAGAGCTGGTGGGTTCAAATCCAGCCTGGGCCTGCCAAACAACAATGACAATTACAACCAAAAAATAGCTGGGTGTTGTGGTGGGCACCTGTAGTCCCAGCTACTTGTGAGGCTGAGGCAGGAGAATCACTCAAGTCCAGGAGTTGGAGGTTGCTATGAGCTGCAATGCTGCAGCCCAGGGTGACAGCTTAAGGCTCTGTTCCCCCCACCAAAAAAAAAAAAAAAAAAATAGGGAGAGAGGAGAAATTACGTAGGGACATGAGAAAAATCTTGGGAGTGACTTCTATGGTCATTATCTTGATTGTGGTAATTGTTTTGGTTTTTTTTTTTTTTTTTTTTTTTTTGAGACAGGGTCTCACTATGTCCTCAGAAGAGTGTCATGGTGTCATAGCTCACAGCAATCTCCAACTCTTGGACTTAAGTGATTCTCTTGCCTCAGCCTCCCAAGCAGCTGGGACTACAGACACCTGCCACAATGCCTGGCTATTTTTTGGCTGCAGTTGTCATTTTTGCTTAACAGACCCAGGTCAGATTTGAACCTACCACCCCAGGTGTATGTGGCCAGCGCCCTTGCTAACTAAGTGATGGGCATTGCCGTGGTAATTATTTTGTAGACATATAGGCATATCAAAGATTATCAAACTGTAGTCCTTACATATGTGTGGCTCATTGTATGTAAATTACCTCAATAAAGCTGTAAAAAAATTCAAAATAAACACAAAGTACTCACTCCAATATTTATTAAGCTTCTACTCTGTGGCAAGAACTATGCCAAGCAAAGGACAGATGCAAATCAAAGACAAATGAAACCAAGTTCTTGATCTCAAGGCAATTATAGCCCCAGGTAGGAAGCTTTAAAGCAATTCCATTTGGATGACGCATTCTCACCATTCTCCAGGGAGTGAACAAGACAGCCTCTGACAGTGAAGGAAACCAAAAGGTGAAGCAAGAATCAAAGTTAACTCCTTTTCTTCACTCCCTTTAGAATCCTCAGCTTTCAAATTGGGAACATTCTTCTGTCTTCTCTCATCTCATAACTCTCGACCATCAGAGCTCGAACAGTTTATATGGAAGACTGAGGCTCAGAGGGGAAAAGTGATTTGCCATCCACCACAAGGCTATTAAGTAGAAGAATGAAGTCAAGAAGGCTGGTTTCCTGACACCCATTGAAAAATATTTTTGGAGTAAATTACACTGTAGCAATACTGACTCTCTTAATGAGCCGACCTTAGGGATTGTGGATTCTCAAATTCACACAAAGCCTTCACAAGAAATGAGCTACCTGAACTTTTTTCTCCATAGCAAGTCTTCAAAGCAACTTCTATGAGCAACCAGGGTCAGAGCCACTGGAACCTCAGCCTCTAAATCTGATCATGGATTACACTATCAAGCTTTCCAGATCAGTTTCCTTCTACTCAGTCACTACTCAAAGCTTTCTCAGACTTCTCCATGTAAAACAGGTGTGGACACAGGGAAATCTAGGCAGATTGCAGCATTTGTAGCTCCCAAGACAGACATAACAGCCACAAGATGATATAAAAAAAACAGACCTTGACAATTACACTATCTCCATTATCTTTCAGTTTGTCCCTTCTTCCTCCTTCCTTTGCCTTCACAACCCACAAAACTCGAAGCAATTCTATAGTCATTATGGCCAGTTAAATCTCTCTTAATTCTTCCCTCCATCCCACATCCATTTCTGCAACTCATTCATCCTACTTTCTCGGAGTGAACACAAGTGTTCTCAAAGTCCCAAGAAAGAAATGAAGGATAAGGAAAAAAATGAACATCATGCATAATTGTCAGGATAGGCTAGGATATGCTGTGGTAACAAATAAAATCTTATCAAACTGGGAAAGGGAGAGCTGAAGGATCTCATACCAGCAATTAAATGTTTTACACTAAAAGCGATACGCACAACACTTCCAATCAGAGCCCACTGGCCAGAACTATTTGTATGTCTCCACCTAAACATAACAGTAGGGAAATATAATCATCCAGAGTACCCAAAGGAAGAAGAGAGCTAGATATGAGCAAATACTAGAAGCCTCTACAACAGTGGATCTGGGGTAATTTATATCTTGATCCAGATGTATCTGCCTAGAGGTCTTACTAAGGGCCTTAGAGGGCTCTACAACTTCACAGTATCTCTTGACTATTATTCTTCATTTTCTAAATGAAAATTTTATCAATTTCATTTTCTGAGGGCAATAGGTTTGCCAGTTGGCCCTTGGGCCTTGATTCTTCTCATGAATAAGTTTGTTCCAAGTGATTCCCATGTTGGTATTCATAGAAGCACTAATTAATTTACTTAAAAACATTCCCTTATACCCTCTTCCAAGCATAATGTATAGGCTTCTTTCCACCCTAAGTTATTTCTTTTTTCCTAGCTTTTACCTTCTTGGCACAGCACTCATCTTAAAGGCATAGACCTAAAAATGGTCAAGAGAAAAAGATAAAAATAAAATTCACAGTCTTTGAGTCTGGCCCAGAAAGATAATAGAAGAGGATCAGCCCCTGTGTTCTTTAAAATAATCTATACTATGTGTGTTTTAATAATTTTACATCATTAAAAACCAATGCAAAGTCCAATCCCTTGATCTTCTCAAGGTGGCTCTTCTATTGTAATTAAGACTCTCACTTATTTTATCCATAACATATGGTCACTTCTGTCTCTAGGCCTTTGCCCATGATGTATTTCCTCTATTCTAGAAAGCAATCACTTTTTATCCAGACGGTCTATTTCAAGTTCACCTCCCCTAAAGAGTTTTTCCTCAGCAACCCTGACTCACACTGTCCCAGTCCTTGGGTCTCCTCATCACGTATAATGTCATGTATTCATACTACCTCTCCCTTCTCTAATTTTATAAATAGAATTCTGCTGCCAGCCTGTCTATAATAAAACTTATGAGCATCTCACCAGAAGATTCAGGCTGTTACATCTCTTAACTCTTCCTAAGTGTCCAAAAAGGGGTCGGATCTACTTACTGAGTAGGGAAAAGATTACCTAGAGACTGCCTATTGATGAAAGAAGATCCAACCCTTAAAAGTTACCCTAATATATAATAGGATTGAGAATTCACTTGTCCTATTCATTTTGCTGGAATAAGGAAATAAAAGATTAACACCCAATAAGGAAAAAGAAAACATTTATTATTGCATATCTTGAGTTCACATATAAACAGAATCTGGTTTCTTACAAAGTTCCAAATACTATCACCATTACAACACTTGCATAATAATTCATCAAGTACACATACCATATTTTATTAACCATTTCTTTCTTTCTTTCTTTCTTTTTTATTGAGACAGTTTTACTTTGTTGCCCATGGCATCACAGTTCACAGAAACCTCTTGGACTCAAGCAATTCTTTTGCCTCAGCCTCCCTAGTAGCTGGAACTATAAGTGCCCACCACAATGCCTGGATATTTTCTTTTTTTTTTAGCAGACCCTGGATGGGTTCAAACCCACTAGCTGTAGTGCAGGAGGCCAGCATCCTAACCACTGAGCAATAGGCACCCAGACAACCATTTCTTGATTAGATATTTAGATTGCTTTAAAAAAAATTTCCCATAATATAAATGACACTGTGGGCTCGGCGCCTGTGGCTCAATCGGCTAAGGCGCCAGCCACGTACACCTAAGGTGGCGGGTTCGAATCCCCAGCCTGGGCCCGCCAAACAACAATGATGGCTGCAACCAAAAAATGGCCGGGCGTTGTGGCGGGCACCTG